>JAQZBX010008967.1:0-47042 GCA_029593785.1 Cabassous unicinctus | reverse complement strand
GCGTTGCGGTGGGCTGATGCAGCAGGACCTCACAGGAAGGGGGAGATAAGCAGACACGGAGAAGACACACAGCGAATGGACACAGCGAGCACAAGCAGCAAGGGGGGGGATAAATAAATAAATAAATCTTAAAAAAAAAAAAAAAAAAAAAAGGTTCAAAGAATTTTAGGGACTAAAATAATTCTATATAACAGGAGGGCAGGGTGGGTGTGGAGGAGTGGCAAGAGTTGAGGTGGCTAAGTAGTCAAGGGAAGGAACATTCCAATGCACACCTTGCTAGGAAGTTTGACTGAAGGACAGCCATTGAACAATGCTTTGCTAAGTTGGTTGGGATTTCAAATACAGAAGTGAAAAACAGATTAACGTTCAGTTTCTTCTCTTTAACCATAACTTCCCTTTCTGTTCTTTAGAGTTAGAAGTTATTCTTTTACCTGGAGACATTTATTCAATATGAACCAGGCATGAAAATGGCTCGTTTCTATTTCTTGTAGCCAGGCTATTTTGGTTGATTGTAACCATGCTGTTTGGATTAAAGCACCAGGTGCCATATCACCTTAACATTATCTGCCATTTGTTAATTCCTTTACTGATGCATTTATCCAGGAAAAGCAAATTTCTTCTCCACTTCATCAGTTCTTCAGATTCAAATTCTGTATATTTAACCTTTCAAGGGAGAGTTGCACCATTATGAAGTGCTGCAAACTCCTTATTTCAGCAAGACAGTTTCAAAACCCTTTACTTTCTAGCCTAATCTGCCATGTATTCTGAGAAAAGCAATTGAGTGTACTCCAGTGTACTCAGATGGAGGATGCAGGAATCCTGCTAGTTTTCCACTCCAGTGCCAACATAAACAGGGTGCAGCCTGGGGAGAGGGAGGCCCAGGAGGCTGGGAGAGGAAACAGTGTAACAGTGAAGTGACAGAAGCACCTCCTCGTGCTGCCTGTCTGTGTGGCAACACAGACCCCATTCTCCCTCTGCTTGGCTGTCTCTCCAGGGAGCTCTCAAGGAGGGAGAACTAGTTCCTTCCACAAGTGGACTCGAGAGCTGAAATGACTTGTGCCAAAAATTAAGCAGAACACCCAGTTGCTTTTTCCAGCTTGTCTTGATTTCTGCTCCTTTCTTCAGACTCTTGATAAAAAGCAAGGGATTTCAGTGTATTCCAAAGCACTTCTTTGAGAGCTATGGGAATCTCTGCTGGTGCTCCAGGGTTTCACAGCCTCAACTCAAGGGCGGGCAGGCCCTCCCTCCTCTTTTTTTCCCCTCCTTCCACCTGACAGGGACCATAAATAACTGAGGCTCCCGGTGTTCCCAGCTGAGAACAAAGTTGAAAGTTTGCCTGGAGCTCCCTGCCACTCCCGGTCTGGGCCCTTTCTTTGTTTTCTTCCAACGTTTTTCCTCTACCTGGGTTGGCTGTTTCTTCATTCATATTCAAGAAGAGTCATCTCCTAATTAGATACAGCACCTCACTTCCAGGATTTAAGGCTGCCTCGGTTACCCGGTTAGGCACAGAGCCTCGGTATCAGATTACGGAAAGTCTACACCGGAGCAGTCCTCATATTTACATACAAATAACTCTAGGGCTTGCATTTATGTCACCATTCAGTCCTGCTAGAGGCTTGCCAGAGGACTTTTTAATCCAATCAGAAGGAGTTTTAAAAGGAAGTCTGCGGAGTGATCAAAAAGGATCTTAATCTCTATTAAGTGTTGCTAGGTTTTTTGTTTTTTTTTTAATGGTCTGAAATTTTGGAAATCTTCAAACTCTGATGAGTGGGAAAGGATGTGTAATTCCTCAGTTGCCTACGAGGAGATTAAGATGCTGAGAAGGATTCGGCGGTGGTGTTGAGGACGGTGGCTACAACCCAGGGATTGGTTTGCTGGGGCTGGTTTGAAGACAGATTCTAAATCACTGCTTTAGGAATTCCTGAAAATACCAGGAAAACATTTGCTCTCCCCAGCCTGGTGGAAATGGCTTTACTACACAGTAAGCTCTTTCTTTTAAGTTGTACTTGGTTTGTGCTCTTTTTGTTTCAGATGTAGTAAATGTGCAAACAGCCCAGCTGTAAATAGTTACTAAAAATAAATCTCTTGGTACTGGCTGGAAGTAGAAAGTTTATCTGTTTAGTTTTTACATTTGCAAAAACAGTAGTTGACCGTGTGTTTTTAGCCTTGATTGGTAGTTTAGAAGCTGAGGTCTTGTGGTTTCCGGAATTTAAATGAATGGAAATTGTAAATGGTTCTGAATGGCAGAATTGGAGAATATAAGCTGGAGTTGATAAATCACCTACCTTTGAGAAAACGCAACACACATATTTTGAAATCTCTCTCGGCCAGCCAAGCTTGTGTCCCGAAAGACGGGGAGAGTCATAAAAGGGAGAGAAAATTTGCCTTAGGAACTTCTCCACAGCTGGTGCTACATTTTGAGAAGGATGGGAAACATCCCCGAGGGCAAAAGACGATTGAAAAACCTGCCCTGTCACTCTTGGAATGTGGTTTTTCCCTATGAGGTCATTTTATACATATGTAGCTAGTAAAAGTATTTTATTTAAGTAACTCTTTATACTGCTAGTTAAAGAGCAATTTATTTAGTTCTCTTTGAAACTGAAGTTTCTATTTTATCTCTATGGAAGGTAAGAGTTGCTTTTCAAGTGATTTAAAGCACTTGGACAGCTATGCTGAGTTCTTCATTTGATAGGTTTAGATACAGTTCAAAACTGAGGTATTCCAAGATTCCCAAATTGAGCAGTTTTAGTTCAGATAAGTTACTTGCCACCTCAAACTGAGATCCTGTTTGTGAAAAAAGCCTGTTGCCCTCCCACATGTAATTTTGAAGACAGTAATAGCTGTTGTTTTGCAATCAAGGTCCATTCAAACAAGCTGCCCTCATCGGGGTCAGGCTAGAGTTGAGGAAAACTTATATATATATATATATATATATATATAATCCACCTTTTAGTCAGCTAGGGCTTGAGAGGAAGGAAGGAGCATGTTTTACAATTGGTCATTAGCACCAGGAGCTGTTTAAGCTACTTAAATTCATGGTTGAAATTATGCATTAACTTCTACCTAAGCTTTTTTCCTTCTCAACATCGTTATAAAAATTCTCCAGGGACAAGGGGAAGATGAATGTGAGATAATGGGCAATTTGCTGATGGCCAAAGGAGCGGTGTTCTCCACAAATGACACATACTCCTAAGGGACGCTTCTGATTTTGGCTTGCTTTGTACATCTGCAGGTGAAGACGCAATGACAGGGGACACTGACAAATATCTTGGGCCACAAGACCTTAAGGAACTGGGTGATGATTCTCTGCCCGCAGAGGGTTATATGGGCTTTAGTCTGGGAGCCCGTTCTGCCAGGTACTTTATTTTATAATCGCTGTTTCTCACAGTTAATTTTAAACAACCATGACTTGTCATAAACCAAAATCATTTTCATTTTTTACATTATCCCAAATTGTGCTCTTTGAATGGAGATGTGAGTTTGGTGAAATGTTCTCTACTCAAATATATACTCTCTGCTGTTTTTCTTCATGGTTTTCAGTGCTTAATTTTATGTGATTGAACATATTAGTTGTTTGTTCTCCCTTCCCCCCCCCACCCATGGAGTCATGCTTCAAGCAGAGTACTATAGAGCTCACTGACAAAACTGGGAGAACCACTCTAGGGCACCTGTTTCAAAATTAACTTTTGCTCTATATTGAAAGAAAATCCTATTTCCCAGTAAGTAAGACAAACATGTCTATCAGTGGCCACTGTCCTCTCTTCATTACTGAAAGAATATTCCATGACATGCTGCAAACAAATTATACTGTTTCTTAGAATCATCTATCAAGCATTCCAGTAGCTCTTCTAAAACTATTCTTAATTTGTTTACAAGGGACACATTTGGAGTGTAACCGGGACTTAGGAAAGGTCACAGGCAGAAATGGTGGCAATTCAGTCCTTAAAACTGAAGCAGAAACCTTCTCTGTGTGGAAAACCTTGGCTCAAACTTATCTTATGCTGGTTGAAAGAAATAGGACCTTATCCAGAATTTGGAGACTCCTTTTCCCTGCTGTGGATTAACAGCATGTTTGCTGACAGTCAAGTTATTTTAAAGCTAATAATTAAACCTTCTCAGCCAGAGCCCTGGGGACATTTTCCTATAGTTTCAGGATCTGTTGTAAAAAGTTTCATTGTCTAATAGAAAATGGCACTTCCCACAAAGTAAACTTGGGTGTTTATTCTTGGGGTCGTCGGGGGATGGCCAGTTTAGATATTAAATTGGTTTCTTTGAGTTAGTCTTCTTTTTTTTATAAATAGAATTTTGAACCTCATGTAACTTAATAGAATCGTTGCTTTATAAATATGTTTCTAAAAGGCCTTAAAATCTTATTGTAGAAGGTATCATTAATAAGAAGGGGATAAGTAAATTTTTAAGTATGCAGTATTTCAGGTAATCACAGATAGCAACAAGCTACAATTAGAAATCTGCAAAACCTTAGTCTCAAAGGAAAATTCTGCTTTAGAGATTTAACACTTTCATAATTCATAAATAACTGCCATCTCTCCTCTGATAATATACATTTTGTGAATCAATTGTGTGTATATAGAAAATTATAGCAGCTGGCATCCAGTGAAATATGAGACTAGAATATTGTCTTTTATTGTTGATCTTAAGAGAATTCTAAGGCTTTCACACTTCACACTTCTAATTTTGATTGCACCATTATTTGTTGCTATTATATGTAACTCATTTTTTTACATTGGCAATCATGTTATGCTCAGAGGCAAAAATAGAAAATCTATAAAGTTGTTATTTTTTAAAGCACACTGTTAGAATATTACAAAGTAAAATATTCTGAGTGTAACATTTTAAAAGGAATACATTAAATGTGTAACCCATTCAACCATAACATTTTTCCCTTTTCCTTGTCTGATTTTTTTGCTTTCTATTTTTCCCTGTTTCTTTTTTTTTTCCTAAAAATATTTAAAAATAGTCCCAAGATCAGGTAAGAAGACATGGCACTTCTACAGTGCTTCTCTGCCCCTCCCTGGCTCATTTTCTCATTTTTATTTTATTCACCATTGTGATGTGTGTGATGTATTGTGGTGTGCTGCAATGTGCTTTTTTTTATTTTTCCTGCTTAGCTTTAGAAAATCAGTTTTGTGATTCTGAGAAAATTAGCAAGTAACTAAACCTATAATGAAAAATGTTCCTTATGCAAAATTGACTGCATACTTGAGGAATTTCCCTTAACAAATTTTGTATAGTGCATGAAGTAATTGAAGAAATTTCACTAAATTTAAACAAAAAGTCTTGATCTGAAGGGCTGTTTGCTTGCTGTTTGCTGTTTTTATTTGAGTTGTGCTAGATATATTTGTATATAATTTTAGACTTCTGTGGCTTGTGTTATTCTAATATTTCCTGTATTTAATACTTAGGATATACTGATGGCTGCAAATAATATAGGTGACCTTAGTTAAAAACATTTTAATACTTTCTAGACCCCAATGCAAATAATCTCTAATTTTAGTAGCTGGAAGTACTTCAAAGTATTAAGGATTCAGAGTGAAGCTTCTTTGATATAATGGGCTTCATCTGTCTAAAGTAAGTTGGTCTGGACTGATCAAGAGTAAGAACTTTAGCCATTATGTAAAATGAAGAAATCCTTAAGCCTTTCCATTGGTAGCTTCTAATGGTGGGCTCTGTCCTGAATTTGGCACACATATGTAAGATAAAAGATGTAAAAACTGAAATGAATATTAAAAATTGAAGTTTGTCCACCTATACCATAAAACTGTCTCATGTACAACCAGCATAAACATCATGTGGTGGGAACAATAATTTAAAGAAATGAATGTCCTGTGCAGAGAGTGGAGGTATACAGTGCCTCTCAAATCACATCATTGGAATAAAATGGAGCCTTGCTATGAGTGGTCAGAAGCTGGACTGTCTAATAATGTAGCCAGTAGCCACATTTAAATTTTAATTAATTAAATTTAAAATTAGGTTCCTCAGTCACATAGCCCACATATCAAGTGTTCAAAAGCCACATGTGGCCAGTGACTACCCTATTGGGCAGTGCAGACATGGAACATTTCTATCATGGAAAATTCATTTGGAGAGCACTGTGTTAGAGACTAGATAGAGAATTCCTGCTTTCAGAAAGCTTATATTATAATTGGGAGAAGGTAAGGAGCTGGAAACAGAAGTAACAGAAAAAAAATGTTTGCAACTGAAACGGGGGGAAAAAAGGCAGATTACAGGCCATATGATTGGAGCACAGAGGCTCAAGTATGCAAGTGAACAGTCACATGGCTTACCAGGGAAGCCCCTCCGTGCAGGGATAATGTTCACTTTTTGTTGCTTCTGTATCCCCAGTTTCTAACATTGTGCCTGGCTCATAATAGTCACTCAGGATACATTTGTGGAATCCATTAAATAACGACTCTAGAGAGTGATGGGTATTGATTTCTACTGGGATCAGAGCTCCCTCTGAGTTTCTGATGAAAGCTAAGGCTCTAACCCAGAAGAACGCACCTTCCCATCTGTGCCAGTACTTAAAATAACGGCTATAATTTGAGGGTCCTGTGTATCTTGATATGAGAGTACCCATCTTGGCGAAATCTTGAGTATAGTATGCAGTGGGGAAAAGAAATCACTTTGCATAAAGCAGAGACCAAGTCTCTATTTCCCTTTTCTGTGCTCTTGTCCCTGTCAAGCACACACAAGGCAAGGCTAATCTAAGTTCTGACTGATTCAACCAGTAAAGATAAAACAAGGCACTTTTTGACTCAGTTTATTACTTAGACAGTGAAAGGAAGATTAGCCAGAGGAGCCAGGTCCCCATGGGCCTTGTCCCACACACCAAAATGGGTGACACCAAAACAATTGGGGTCAGATAACTGCACTGCTCATTGTGGGAAGCCCCTTTGCTGAGGAGCCATTTCTAGACTACAGCCAAGTGGTTTTGTAGTCTGCAGCACTGTTCCAAGAAGGGCAGGGCAGGAAGCTTCATACCTCAACCAAACCAAGAGGTGATGAGAAACCGTCTGGTGAAAACTGTCTCATGATGGTTCCCGGGAGGCAAGTGGGAGATATCGGCCTCGCAGCAGCTCTTCACCAGCCTCTTGTCCTCTGTGTTCCTGGGGGATCACAGGCATTCAGCCAAGACTCAGATCAGCTGCGACTCAAGCCTTTGCCTGTGTGGCCTATGTGGCTACACACAAGGCCACCAGGGTGCCACGGCAGCACTGGTCCTCTACAGTCCCTTACTCTGCTGGGTTTAGTTCAGGTCAGTGTGGTGAGTGGCACTAAAGGGCATCAGGAGCTCTGCACTCTGGGAAGCTCAGGGAGCATATGGAGGATTTGAGAGAGGATAGAAAGAACAGTGGGAGGGAGGGAGGAAGAAGAGAGCAGAGCAAATGCACTGCTCCTGTAGGAAAGCCAAAGCAGCCATCCCTGCAATTCTGATTTTTTCTTGAGACCAAGGCGGTGAAGAGGAGGATCATGCAAGGTGTATTTATGACACCACTTCCTTCTTGATGTTTTCCACAAATAGCCACTATAAACCAGAGCTCTCACATGTGTTCAGGCCATATCTAGTTCCCAAGGACTTATAAACAGACACCGTTCACAGCAGACGTAATTCCACTCAATAGTGCAAACCAGGCAGATATGGCCCCTGAAAGAGAGGAGATTCTGCCATAAGGTCTTAACCTAGGAAAATCTCTACCATATTATCTAGTCATCTGGTTCTTCTCAACTGTCATGTTGGTTCAGTTGTCATAGGAAGCATCCAAAGTTTTCCATGCATTTCATCTTGCACAGATTGGATACCAATTGGCCTGATTTTAAACCAAAACTTGATCATGAGGTTGCCCAAGCTCAAGAATTTTTTTCAAATATAAGGGATTTTATTTTTGATGATGTCTTTTCAAGAACAACTTTTGTTGGTATTTGTAGTCATCCTTGCCTGTTCTTAAAGTTGCATGCATTAATTTTCTTTTATTCATCTCATCATCATCTACCACTGTTGAATGGTTAACTGTAAATACAACAGCCTCCGCTCCTTCAGTTCGGATAGGTCTTACACCCTGAACAGAAGCTCCTACGCACGGGACAGCATGATGATTGAAGAACTCCTCGTGCCATCCAAAGAACAGGTATGCATTCTTTTTAAAAATATTCTTTGTTAAACTTTCATTTGTGTGATTGAATCAAGATCCATGTCCTGTGACAAAGGCCATATTTCTGCATGTTTGATTTTGCACTTGTGTAAATCTGGCACTAGCCATAGTTAAGGAGTAAATCAATTGTTTCATAAACAGAAATATCCCTCTCTCCTGCAGGTGGGTACCTAAAACCCCACAGAGAGCAACTCACACAGTCTTGGAAAAGACATATTTTTCTCATCTCTAGGTCAAATCTATTATAAACTTTTTAAGAAGAGTTAATCAATAGTAGCTAAAGGTGCTGACACTATCCATGAATGTTTTGTTTTGCTAAACAGATTATGTATCCATGCTGGAATTATTTCTTATCTCTTAGTTTCAAAGCTGCCTTTGATGGGCATTCCCAAGATAAGCAATATTTTGCTTTCTACCCAAGCCTCTGCTAGGTTCATTTGTCTGACTTCTTCCATCCCAAAATTGTGGTTGAACTGGGTTCATATAAGAAGTCCTACCAACATAGTCTTGCTGCATATGGGCTTAGGATGGTTAATTGTCCTACATATGTGCAGTATCTGGCTTCAAATGTGCACAGTAGTGATTAAATGATGGATGAAACTGTCCAAACCATAACACTAATATTGAAGGTGGCTTATAATATTTGAACAATGTAAATGATTTATGAAATCATTCTGGACTTATTCATTCATTGCGCATTGAAGGTAAATTGGAGCAGACAAATAAGTGATAGTAACTTATAGCAAAGTGAGAGGTTAAATAGTGGGTTAATCAGACCTTTGAGACTCCCACGTCTATATGACTTCCAGACATATAGATGTACTTGTACTTCATAAGGGTCTAGAATAAATATTTTATTACTTTACATTCTCTAGGACTTTCTTAGTAAGCAGGCCTTCCAGGGATGAATACAGGGGCTCTTCAGTGATGGGGCAGACAAAATCCCTTTGTAAAATGATTATAGGTACGGTAGCATGTCATGGGATTAGGTGGATGTTAGCACCAAAGAAAGCACTTGACTCAAAAAAACAAAGCTAAGCTTTTGGGTGTGAGGTGTCACCTGGGTATTGGTTGAGATTTTTTGTAGAACCCTCTGCTTGGTTGGCTGTAGTCATTATCCTAACCTTGTAACCTGCTTTCTTGATGTTCCCAATTGAAATGAGATGTTAGTAGATGTATTGTTACATTTATAAGTATGGAAATACCTATTCTCTGTGCCCTAAGGCAACCCCACAAAATGTACACAACTGAAGGAGAAAGGACTCCTTGGTATCAGTGATACTTTGCTGTTGTAGAAAATGTGCCCAGTTTTATAATGGAATGGCAGATCGCTGGTTGAACCTAACAAGAGTTTATATTTCTGACTCTATACTTGCTCTGGGGCAAGGGCCTGAAATTGGGACCATCATCACCATATGACCCCACCATACTCACCTCCTTGCCACTGTCACCACCATCGCCACCATCACTATTCCCCCCCACTGTCACCATCATCACCAGGACCTATCACCCCCATCCCCACCATGACTATCACCTCAACACCAGCACTGTCAGCATGACCCTGACAGCCCCACTGTCACTGCCCCCGTTACTGTACCTCCCAGCTTCTGCACAGCAGCCTTAAAGTAAAATCTAAATGTTTGCAGTCCTGCAAGGCTACAGACAGGCTCAGGGGTTCTCAGCCCATTTCCTGTCACCTACTTCCAAGACCTGCTCACTCAGATAGAATGGAAGGGCAGCATTTGCACAGATCTAAGGATTTGTAAAAGCAAATAAAGGACAAAGGGTGCTTTGGAGGGAGAACTGATGCCCATGCTCTTTTAGTTAGTGCTGATACTCCTTTAGTTTCAAAAGCACAAGCAATTCTGCAGTCCAGTCAGAGGAAAGGAGAGCATAGGATATTCTGAAACCTTTATAAAGAAATCTTAAGTTGATACGCATAGAAGCAGGAATTGCTTTCTTTACTGACCACAGAGTATCCATGGTCTACCAGGCATTCCTCGTGGAGCTACCATGTTTAATAATCACATAGCATTACTCAAGGCCACATATATCCATGATAAATTCACCAGAGATTTGAAAAAAATATATAAAATCCACAAAGACATTTTAGGGACAATCGGGGGCATTTGAAAATGTACTTTTAGGAGATTCTCATTCATTTTCTTAGCAGTGATAATAATACTGAAGCTAAGCAGGAGAATATCTAAGGGTGTTCATGCAGAAGCTTTCAGGATTGAAGTATTCATGAAGTCAGCAATTTATTTCCAAATGGTTCAGCCTAAAAGTGTGTGTGTGTGTGTGTGTGTGTGTGTATGTGTGTGGAGAGAGAGAGAGAAAGAGAGAGAGTTAAAGCAAATATGGGAAAATATTAATTGTTGACTCTAGTTAGAGGATGTATGGGCATTCCTTATACAGTTCTTTTACCTATTTGGTGTGAATGAACATCTTTAAAAAAAAACAACAAAAACTTGGCAGAAAGGTAAAACAAATTCTGAAAGAGGCTTATTAATATTTTTGGTCCCTAGTCTCAGTTATTACAGAAGAGAGGTAAAAGGTGGCTAATGTCCCAAAGGAGAGGCAGTCAGAAGAGCCTCCTCAGCACACTCTGCAAAACTAATGAGAAGCATTTAATTCAGTTACATTTACACACGTTGTATTTGAATTAAATGACAAAAAATTATATTCGTTCATGTTTATTTTGCCTCTGTGTATTTGTATGAATTTCAAAAGCTTCTCCACAGTAATGAGGTTTTTTTTGGTCTGAAAGTATGAAAAAAGATCTTAACTATTTAGAATTCCTAACAGTAATAACATGACTTACTGTCAGATCAAACACTGCTCTGTCAGAGTTAAAGTTGCTTTGGCAAGTAAAGGTGGGAAATGAATATTGTTAAGCCCTTTCGTATTAACTTTCTTTGCACTTGTACATTTTCCTCTTCAAGAGTAGACCTCATCCATACAAGTACAGTTGCCTCCTTATTATCCTGGTGCTAATTAATCGCTTTGCACATTAATCACAGGTAAAGTACAGTTGATACTCAGGACCAATACTTAAAATAATGGCTAAAATCTCAAGGTCCACCATCCTAGGAACTAGTTCTGGTTGAAGGCAGGTGTGGAGGCCAGAGGTTGGGAGGGGGTTGGGGAGAGGTAAACCTATCCCAGTTCCCCGCTGGACCTTAATCATGATTAATCTGTAAACCACTTAAATTCACCCCTGGTTAGTGGGCAGTTTTTACCTGATTTTGAGTTATCCATGAACTCCCTACTCTTTACTTTCCCTTTACCTGTTAATCAAGAGTCACCTGTAGATACAGTTCTGAAAATAAACATCTAAGTAGAATCATGTTTTCTGTTTGTCAGAAGATCTCATTATTTAAAGCAGTGGTTCTGAACCGTCATTGCTCATGAAAATCACCTGGAGAACTTTTAGACTGACCATTGCTCAGTCCTGATTCATTAGGCCTGGGGCGGGGCCTGGGCATGGGATTTTTTCAGTGCACCCATGGTCCAGAGCCACTGATTTGTAGCCAGGGTTCTTAACCAGGGTGTACATCAGAATCACTTGTGGCTCTTTTAGAAAAATAAGCTGCCTACGGAATCAGAATCTTCATGGCTGAATTCCTGGGCCTGTGTGCTTTTTCAAAGCTCCACAGGTGATTCTAATGTGGCCCTCTAGTTGGGAACTACTATCTTAAAGCAACACTGACTGGAATCCTTTTATATATTGGCCAGTCAACAGCTAATGTCTTTGTTTAATAAGCGCAGACTTGTGGATAACAGGTTGTCTTAGAGCAACATCTGCAGTTGGGAACTTTCCTTTCCAAGTAAGTTAATAAATAAAGCAAAGGGATGATGCTAAACTGAAGCCTGGTAGTCTGGGATGAATCTAACTGGTTCTTTCATTTCTTCTGACATAATTATTGAAAGCGCAGTCTGGTGTGGCTTGTGTGATTATTATGTATGCTCCAGATCAGCCAGTTCCTATTACATAAACAGAATACAGTCATTAGATGCCTTAAGTGTCAGGAGATACAATGGTGCTGGTGGAAACAGCTAATATTTGAGGCCCTACTATGTTCCAGCCACTATTTTAAGTGTTTTGCCAACATTAACTTGTTTATATTTCATAACAACCCTTTCAGAGGATTTTCTTTTTTCCATTAAAAAGATGAAAAAACTGAGTTACCAAGAGTTTAAGTAACTCACCCCAGGGAACACAGCAAAGTCTGGACCCTAGCCATGTGGCTCCAACACCTACACTATGCAGCTGCGATGTTCATTATGAGAAATGAGTAAAAAGCCCAAGGATCTTAGGCTCTGTCCTCCAGGATCTAATCCTTGTTGACACTGACAATATGGGTGTGATACCATCATCTTGGTCCATTTTTAGCATTACATTTGCTTTGAATGACCCTAGAAGTAGTTGTAAGACCAAAGGCTGTCTACTGTAGGCAGAAGCATTTAATTCAATATGATTCCTAACAGTTATTCAAAGATAGGCCAAGAGCAGAAACGGATTCAGCGGATGTGGGTGGTTTTCACCTACACACACCCATTTTGCTTTCTTTAGGTGGCAGCACCAGGATCTAATGGTCTAACTCTTGATCCCACCCATTTCTCAGTCAATATAGTTTAGAAGGGGCTGAAATCCCTCCTTGATCCCAAGGATGGCACCCAGATCTGGCTAATCAGAGCATTCCTTTTCCTGTATTACAGTGATTATTCTAAGGTGAAAAGTGTAATCTAAGCCAGTTTAATGAGACTCAAATTTATCTGAGATGTGTATAGTAGACTTTTGGAAAAGAGAAACCACTGGGCTTGTCAAGCTGTAAAGATGGCATAAAGCTGAAGCTGCTGGGAGCTACCAAGAAGACGGAGCTTTCCTTACAGTGAGCCAGCACTCTGGAAGAATGCAGTATGAAGAGAAACAGTTCCCACCATCGTTTGAGTATTTGGATCCAGTCATAGACTTCCTGCTATATAAGGCAGTAAATAATCTCAATCTCTTCCCTGCTCTATGGGAGGGGGTGATATAAACTAGTTTGGTTTGCATTTCTGTCCTCACTGATATGCTTGCTATTGGTAGTGGTTACACCTGGCATGAACAACCATATATCAAGGGCAACAGTGTGTCTTCTGGCATCTTAAAATGCCTCTCAACCTTGAGATTCAGTTACTGTATGCTTTATCCATAGAAGTAAATATGTTATAAAAATACTAGGAAAGTGGATGCTATGACTGAAGGGAAAAACTACAAATTTGTGTGTTTCAAGCAAAAAAATTTCAGAAAGAAGTCCCTTGCTTATTGGCCTATAGACCATTGCAGAATGCATAGTTTCCATTTCCTTTCACTTCTCTCAATTTAGGAGCAATCCATCTATGAAAAGAGAAAAATAGGGCAGCTGCCCAGCCTTGCTCCTTCTCTGATTAGATTGCTTTCCTTTTACAGACTTTCTCTTTCATACCAGATTTGCCCACACAGTTTATACTAAGGGTATGAGTGGTAGAGCTTTTAGTAATGACCGGTATAGAGGGTTTAACCAAAATATTGTGTAAATAGTTGCATTGGCTGAATTTTGACTGGGAAGATAATTCTGTAATTAATATTGGAGGCCTCATTATAGCCAACAAGATGTGGAGGCAGCCGACACATCTTCCACCCCACACCTCTCTTCATTTATCTCACGACCTAATATTCTGGTACTTTTGGATGGACTTGGTCTTTTTTGAGGCTAAGGATGATTTCATGTATAGTCCGTCATATATTGTGCTACACACCACTTGATATATTAGCAAGCGGTGTGCAGATTGAAGGGTTCTTCAGGAGAAACTGTGCCTTTGTTTTTTATTTCCAAGATCTAGGCAATTTTCAACGATCTCAGTGATGGAAAAGACTTATCCAAAAGGATGGCTATGCCAATATTCAATTTTTCCTCCCATACCTTCTCCACAACCCGCACCCCCCCCCCACAAGCTTTTGCTAAAAATATATATTTTTTTTTTTTGCTAAGCTAATTTTTAAGGGGGGCTTAGAAACATACATGGTGGCAGAAGGTAGCCAGCTCAGGACTAAAGATTTGCTAGAGATTGTCACCTGGAAGATAAGCACCATGGACTAGTGACATTTAATACTCTGCTCTCTCTCTTCAAAGTGCTTTGCCAGCATTATGCAGGTGATCCATCCAACACCTCTTGCAGATTGGGCAGCAAGATTACAGGTTTTGTTTTTAAGGTAGAGAGGTTGATATGGTGACTTGCTTAAGGTAGTATATTTAGTTGAGACGTCTTGAGCTGGATGTTAAGCTTCCATGTTAACCTCGATTCACCTTCATTTGTTGAAGTTCATAGAAAAATTATCATAAAATCAAATTAGATATGGAAATTCCAGAGAACCATGCTTCATTATGGTGTAGATTCTAGCCTGAAATAATTGTTAATGGTAGTAATAATTGACTTCAAGAAAAGAAATAATTTAGAAAAAAAAAATTTTTATTTTGTTCTATTGCTTGAAATCGGGTTTTCTTTTATTGAAGCCATTTCTTAAAAGAATGTTTCCAAGTTATGCTGGATGTGCAAACAGATCTATGATCTATTTGGGTACCAGTTTGCCACCTCACTCAATATCCATTGTAGGTCATAGTAATTATAATGCTTAGTGCTAGACCGGCTACATTTTTAGGGGGTCAAAAAAGTCCTCTCATTTCATGCTTTCAGCCACTTATAGTAAATATTATCATTACTACTTTACAGACAAGGAGACTGTCTAGGGTTAAGAGGGTTTATTTAAATTGCCCAAAGCCACAGAGCTACTAGGTGGTGGAGCTGAGAATAGAATTTAGGTTCCGGTGGATGGTTGAACCCATTCTCCTGCTGACCATGGCTGTACTGCCCCTCTAATAAGCAAAGCATGGCAGATCTTTATAAAGTATATAAGCCATGGAAGGGGTCTATGTTTAGACAAGTATATGCCAGCAGCAAAAGCACCACTAGGACTGTTTGTTAATCCAATGGGCTTCTCTAACTTCTCCCTGTGGTCTGAAAGACATACACTATCCTAAAATGCTACGTGGAAGGATGCAGTGTTACATAAATTTAAGAAACAAATTGTCTTCTATTATAAAAATTTAGAAGTATTAGGATGATTACCTTTGTTTTTGTTTGCATAGTGATTTAGAATTTTCAAATCACTTTTCCATTTCTTGGGTCATTCCATTTTCACAGTGAATTAGGGCAGTTACTATTTTTTTTTTTTTAAAGATTTATTTTTTATTTATTTATCCCCCTCTTGCTGCTTGTGCTCGCTGTGTCCACTTGCTTTGCATTTTTTCTGTGTCTGCTTGTTGCCTTCTGTTGTGTCATCTTGCTGCGCCAGCTCACTGCGCTGCGTGGGCCGGCTTGCCTTCACCAGGAGACCCTGGGAAACGAACCCAGGGCCTCCCATATGGTAAACGGGAGCCCAACCAATTGAGCCACAGCCGCTTCCCAGGGCAGTTACTATTATCTACCCATTACCCTAATGCAGCAGTGGTAGTTCAGGGAGGTTTTTTACTTGCCATTCACTGGGCGATGCAGTGATAATACAGCCTAACTCAAACCCAAGGCATCTTATTCTTTGTCCAGGGGAACCAACACCCACATGGGTTCCCTCTGCCTTGGCATATTCCAATTTGTGGTCACAGGGTGAAGTTATCCTTGACAAGCCTTTGCTCTTCTGCTTTCCCAGTCTGGTTATGTCATCCAGCTGTTTTTCAACTAAATTGTGTTTACGATTTTCCTAATTAGATACAATGGGTTTTGCATGTGGCCTGTAATTGTGAGTCTACCGTGTGCCAATAACATTACCATGTCAAGACCACGATTTAATTTGTGAGACCACCTTCTACAGGCTTCTAGAGGCAACAAAGCTGGCAGACAATGAGCCTGCCCATTCAGTCCTGGACCTTAATTGGTCATCCGACACTAGGGGTTGATAGTCAGCAGCCTGGAGAATTACCTAATATTGGATATAATTGGATTTCTCTTTCTTTTTTTCCCTTGCAAACACTTTCTTGTCCCCTGCTTCTTTATTCAGTGCCTGGACATTTATTCCCAGACCTGGGCGTTTGGGTGTGTACTCATTTAGGCCAGTGTGTACTTGCTCTCCTCTTTCGTCTGATGAATAGGGCTAGTGAGAAACTATTTTTGGAAAGTATTAAGCTCTTGGAGACAGTGATATCATCTTTAGTCAGGCTTTGGACTCTAATGAATAATGTGCATTTTGATTTTAATAGTATCCTTGACATTATTTCCAAGATGAAAAATAGTGTGCTTATTCATATTACTTTTGACAGAGTAAAAGGTCTTAAGTCAGTGTGATTTTTTTTTTTTCCCTTAAAGTGGTGTTCTACTAGAGCCACCAAGTTCTGGTAGTCAACTATTGTGTTGCAAAAAGAGAGCTGTGGGCTTTTCTTTGATTGGAGAAGACTACTCTCCCAGTAATTTTTAAAAGTCTCTTTGGACCTCGGTTTTCCCATATGTAAAATGGGTATAGTATTACCACACTTGGTTTATAGGTTATGAGGATTCAGAGAACAAAGGCATGTGAAGGCCCAGGTGTACCTGACATTGAGTAGATGCACAATAAGTTGTGGTATTGCTGTTCACAAAGGAATTTAAACATTTGTGTCAATTAATAAGACCTAGGCTTTTATAAAATGAATTCTTATAACTGAATGTAACTGAATGGGCTCTATTGGTTTGATATAAGCATCCAGTATATATAACTGTAAAGGTCCTATGCAGGGATTGGAATATTTTTGTTCGTTTTTTGCTGTATTTTCCCTATAAATTACTAGATTCTAACAAATGAGATAATATAAATGAAAGCCCTTTTAAAAGTATAAAAGGCTTTAAACACGAAAGGAGACATTATTATAATTCTATGCCATCACTGGCACAGTTTGTTTTTTAATAACAAATCAATTTTATTAATACATATTAATAAACATACAACTCATCCAGAGTGTACAATCAATGGTATTTGCTATAATCACATTGTTATGTATTCATCACTTCAATTATTATTAGAGCATTTTCATTATTCCAGTAATAATAAAATATGAACAAACAAGAAAATTCCTCACCTCTCAATCCCTCTATGTTTCCCCCACTGTACATAGCTGCTGTTTCTGGCTATTCTATCCAAAGTGTGTAATCAATGGCTTTTAGTATAATCACAATGTTGTACATTCATCTTCTCAGAAATTTTAGAAATTACTCCAAAAAGAAAGAATCCACACCCCTTAGCATTCCTTCCTCAGACACACATAACCATTAATCTCCTTTCATATTTATAAATTGATTTATATTTACATTTTGTATGAATGGAATCATACACCATGTAGTACTCGGTGTCTGGTCTCCTTCACCTAGTATAATGTTTTGTTTTGTCTGATATTAACATTTTGTACTATTGACTTAACATTTGTTCAGCTTCAAAGAAAAACAGTCTTATATATGCAATTCTACCCATATTCCTATTTCATATATTTATATTTCACATAATATACTTAGTTCATAATAGGACAATCATACAGTATTTGGCCTTTTGTGGCACAGACTTTCGATGTATATTTTCATTTAATCCCTATATCAATCGTATCCCCAGTTTGAAAATGAGGAAACTGAAGCTGAGAAAAATTGAGGAATATGCTCAGTATTACAAAACTAGCAAGTGACATTGGGGTATCTCTGAAGGGGCTTTCAATAAGTAAAGAAGGAAAAAGTCAAAATGATAATATGTGCTTTAGTCCTGATGGAGGCCAGGTTGAGGGCTAGTTTACTGTCTTAGCCAAGTGAGTCTGTTAATTGAACCCCTGAAATGGGCAGGCATCCCACCCAGTGGCCAGGATTCCTGGAATATCCCTCACCAGGAAAAGCACTGGGGAGCAGTGGCTAAGCTCAAGCCCAAGAGTCTGGATCTGAACAGACCCTTCCCAGCTACCAACCCAAATCACACTCAGAGAAATCACCCCACATTTCCAGGGCCAAAGTGAATGTAAAGAGGGAGAGCCCCACAACTGAACTGCCTTTCCAAGAAAGAAAACTCAGGAGTGGAAAAGAAGGGTTTCCTATAAACAAGTGGCAATGGCAATTTCCAAATGCAAATCTGTGACTCAACTTCAAAGCCAAGCTTTTCCATGAAGCACTGAGAAGACCCCTCCTTGCACTAGGAAATTTAAGAGCCATCTCTACTTTGTCTCTCTTAACTATCATATGTGTTGTCCTATTTATCAGTTTAGATGTCTATTTGTTCAGTAACAAAATGGAGGTAATGGTTTTCATTGGTACCATCGTGCCAAATACAATAATGTCAAAATATTTTGAAATTTATATTACTTATTAAAATAAATAGTTCAAATTTCACAATTCAGTTTCAAGTAAACCTTAGTCTGTAGAAATAAGTGTTTGGAGACGGGTAGCTTGGAAATGAAGCTACCAATTCTGTCCCTATCTGTAAAACCATAGGTTCAGGTGAATTGTCCTGTTTTGGATTTAGATAGGTGCACTGTGGGAAGAGCATTTTGGTTGCCTGTATTCAGGTTATTAAATGTAAGTCTGTCATAACTCTGAGGAAACCTCTATGAGGGAAGAAAGAAATCCAGCGTCATGAAGAGGAATTACTATGGAACTTAAAAGCATGGTTTGCTACATGTAGTCCATTGTTCTGATCAAGTATAGGCATTTGTTCATTTATATTATACAAAGCTTCAGGGAGCACCAGCATTGTGAGGAGAGTAAAGGAGTGAAGAAAGGACCCAAAGGGATGTGGAATCCCAGTGTGCTGGCACACTCCTGCCTCAATAAATACTGCATGATGGTGGTGAGACTTTTTGTGTGATATGATTCATTGGTTCAATAATTAATGTCACTAGTGCATGTTTCTAAGAGTACCAAAGGTAAATAATTTACTGTAAGTACAAAAGAGGTGTGATATTATTTATTTACTAGAACTTTTTAAAAGTGAGTCCTTTGTGTAATATAATCTCAGGGCTCCAAATGTAGGAATTGTGGTTTACAAAAAATAAAATGAGCAGCACCACCCACTTTATATTAAATATTTCGTCCTACTCTGAAAGTTGCTTGGTTGGGGTTTCCATAGCCAGTATATGTAATTGGTAAATGAGGCCAGACAGAGCCCTACAGCCGATCTTTGGTAAACCCACATGGACTGTGGGAACTTTCAGAAGTGGTTTATTGCTATTTTGGGTTAGGACCTTTGTTCTGTAGTTTTTTATTAACACCATCAATTACACATCTATCCACTGAATGTTTGCTTTCTTGTTGAATGCAGAAAAAAACTGTTCTGTATTCATTTGTGTATTTTCCTAGAATATAGGCAGGATAGTGACTTGTACGTAAGTGCTCTGTAGATTCTTTTAAAATTTGATTTTAATCAGGCAGGAAAGTGATGTGTGTTAACTTGGAGAAGACAGAGATAATGCAATGAGGACAAACTTACTAAAGATCATTTTTCAATAATATCATTAATATAGCATAAAACAAAACAGGACCATGTATATATATATATATATATACATGTAGAAAAAAATTGATTTCAGAGCTATTTTTTAAAAGTCCTTGTAAATTAGAGTAATAGATTTTAATATTTTCAAAATTATGTACATATAAATTAAAAATTATACTAAGACAAACTTATTAGAAAAATACAGAATCCCCATATATACCTTCACTGTACAATTTCTCCTTTCCATAGATGTAGCAGTTTTGGTATTTATGAATTCCAAAAAATAGATATTGGATTATGTTTGTAAACTGGTCTGTTCCTCTGGGTGTATTAGATTGTATTAAATTCAGAGGTTTCATTTTTACTTGATTAAATAATGATTAAGGCTTTGATTGGACCAAGTCAGTAGAACGTTGAATCCCCGCCCCCTCGGTGGGCGGAGACTCACAGAGAAAGCACACAGCAGAGGACAGAGTTGGAGTTTTAATGCTGGAGCCCCAGGAAGTAAATACACAGAGAAGCAGATAAGTGAGGAAAGAGAGAAGGCTCCATTAGACATGGCCGAGGCCCTGGGAAGAGAGAAAGCCGTTTGCCTGATAGTTTACAGCTGGCCTTGTGAAGCAAGCAGAGCAGCTGAGCCCGGAGAGAAACGAGCCCCAGGAGGGAGACTAGACTTATCCCAGCCTGCAGCTGATATTGGAAGAAGCTGGGACCACAGAGCCGGAAGAGGAAGGCTGAACCTTTGCAGATATCGGCAGTCATCTTGCTCCATGTGGCAACAGACTTTGGTGAGGGAAGTAACTTACACTTTATGGCCTTGTGACTGTAAGCTTTTACCCCCAAATAAATACCCCTTATAAAAGCCAACAGATTTCTGGTATTTTGCATTAGCACCCCTTTGGCTGACTAATACAATAGGCAACTGCTTACAACACTTTTTGATGACTCTCTTATCTTGTGCTTCCATGTCCCTAAATAATATGCATTTGTTGCTACTTGTTGACTTCCTTTCTCCATTTCAGGCATTATTTGTTGACTTCACAAAATGGAAGATGAAGCTTTAATTTTTTTATACCTCCCCTCCCCTACCACACACACTTTCCATTCCTCCTTTCCCTTTCCTCAAAACAGTTCTATTTTATTTTGGTTGTAACAGTGTTTATATTATTTCTATGAAATGTTATTCACAGATGGAAAGTATATTATGATTGCTGTTTCTTTTTGGCACAATATTTTGTTTTCTCTAGAGTTTTTTATTTAATTTGCTTGGTGTTCTCTCTCTGTGCATATCACTATTCCAACCCACAAACTTTACCCTAGTTGGTCAAAACCCGTCTCAATAGGTTCACAGCCATTAAGTGTTCTATCAGTTTCATCTATTTAACTCATCTTTTCTAGAGCTTAGCTGTCTAGTGATTCTTGGCTTTCTGCTCACCAATAAGTTGTTTGCATGCTCTGTCATCTCTGATTTCCAATGAAGGGTAAGCTGGGAATTTTCACTGGGAAATCTCAATCAGCAGATTAGAATCCTCAGAGAAAACTTTTCCCATTTTCTGCCTGGAGTCTCTGCCCCTAGGTGTCTGTGTTCTGGGAGGCCAGTAGGGGAAGAAGGCAGGGATCTGAACATTTAGTATGTATACTTTCAATTAATCCCCATTTTCAGTACGGTACCTCTTGTCTTCTACTGTGTTATCACCCTTCAATCAAGAGATACTTTTTAATTCCCCTCAGAGTATAAATCTCTAGCTTGCTGCTAAGGTTTGGGAGGATAGTGATTATGTGGCTACTCATAACCAGCAAGGGGATTTTGGGAATCCGTCACTTTTTTTCTTCTTTTGAGGTTCCCGGGGCCAGGGATTGAACCTGGGACCTCGCATGTAGGTAGTCGGCCCTCAATCACTGAGCCACATTGCCTTCCCTGAGCTGGCTCTATCATTTGTTTTGGTTGTTGTTTATCTTTGTTTTTTCAGGTGGCACCAGGAATCAAACCTGGAACCTTCCATGTGCCACATCTACTCTCAATCAGTCACTTTTTAAACAGACTTTCAACCAATCCTTCTGTTTATCTGCTGATATCTTTTCTCCTATTCTCTTTGTGTGTGTGTGAGTATATGTGTGTTTGTATTCGTGTGTGTGCATTTAAATATTTTGACTGCTACAATACTGGGTTTTCAGTAGCAAGCAGATCGTTAGCAGGACAGAAACTGAGGTAGATTTTTTTCTAATCTGTGGGATGATATCTTCAGATTTGGAATTTTCTTAGCAATTATCTCTTTAAATTTAGCTTCTGCCTTATTCTCTTTCTCTCTTCAACTTCTAGGAGTCCAATTGTACACATGTTAAAAGGTTTTACTGTGTTCCACAGGTCTCATGCTGTTTTCTGTGTTTTCCATTCTTTTTTGTCTATGTTTCATTTTATATATTTTTCCAATGACTTGTTCCAATTTACTAATCTTATTTTCTATTGTGTATAGAGTCCAGAACTGACATTGTATTTAGAACTGAACAAATGCCCATTTGATTCCTTCTTACGTATATCCTAGGGCTCTGTTTAATTCTCCACCATTTAATATATTTTCTCTATCTTTTCCTCTATTTTCTTATACATTCTAGTCATAGTTGTAACATCCTTGTTAGTGTGCCTCAGTATTTAGATGACCTGGAAGTCTGTTTGTAAGGTCTCGAGTTTTTGTTTTTTATTTTCATTAATGTGGTCTACCCATGCTTGACAATTGTTGATTAGTACTGTCACAGTGTATACAAATTGTAAAGATACTTGATGATGATATATTCCTCCACAGAGGATTTACCCTTCTTCTGCAAGGCAGATAGAGGCTGCTGATCATTTTAATTCAGTCAAGGTTTTACTGAAATGAGGCTGGTTTGCTGCTCTGGTAAAGCTCAGACCACCTCTGGTTTGTCTCTTGCTCTTTAGGATCCTTATCTGAAATCCTGAGATCTTCAAGTCCCCTCCCCCTTATAAGTCCCAAACTTTTTCTCATGAAACTGCCAAAATGCTCCACTCTGCTTTTCAGAGATTTTCTGGTTAGGTTTTAGCTTCGTGTTCTGCACAGACCCAAAATACAGCAAAGGTCCTTTGTTTTTTTAAACATAAACAATTACGCTTATTCTTTCTTTTTTTAACTTCTAAAGAAGTTTTAGATTACAGAAAATTTACACCAAAAATATAGGGCATTCCCATATACCCTCCCCCTCCCCCTCTCACCTTTTCCCCTATTAATAACACCTTACATGAGTGTGGTGCATTTGTTACAATATTTGAATAAATATTGAAGCATTGTTACTAACCACGGTCTATAGCTTACATTATGGTTTATAGTTTGCACTGTGCAATTTTAAAGGTTTTTGACAACGTATAACAGCCTGTAACCATCACTGCAAAATCATACAGAACAATTCCAATGCCTTGTGTTCTACCTATTCTTCCCTCCCCCTCCCGTCAGAACCTATGGTAACTACTTTATTTATATCAGTGTTACAAGTTCTTCCTTTACTACAATAATAATAAGCAAATGTTCTTACCAGAAAACTGTAGTGTGCTTGAGATTACCCAAATATCCACCAAATATCCTGGTTTCTGTTTCTGAGCAGTGGCCCCTGATAGGTTCACAACCCATAGTCTGCCTGCATTGATAATTGTCAAATGCCCCCATGTTAGAAATGGCAACAAAAGGTCAGCTCAACCCTTCAAGATCTTCTCCTCTACCTAGTTTGGTCCTCTACTCTGGATGCCTCAGCTGCAATCAGACATGACTGCCATAGTTTATCTGACTTCCTTGGCACAAGCACTAGACTGCTGTTAGCTACTCTGTCCCACTTGGGAACAGAAGTCATCGAGAGTGACTTATTTTATTTTGCTGTTGAGAATTGGGAAAGAATTTTACAACTGTTACAGGATTAATTTGGAGATGTGTTGAAGTGCTTAAAATGATGGTTGAAAAGTATTTCTGTGATATTCCTTTTGCCATGCAAATTACCCAGCATGCATTCTTACAAGATTGAGAGAATACAGTGTATCAAAACACTTTATTTTTTATCTTTCTTGTACTCAGACTCCAATGTAGGCCCTCATATGTATATATTTTGAATGTTGGGATATCTGGAGTCTAGAGAAATTCAGATATATTTTGTAGATGCAGAGTGTTCTGTGTGGGTAGTTGATGCAATATACCATTTTATTTTTCAGCATCTAACATTCACAAGGGAATTTGACTCAGATTCTCTTAGACATTACAGCTGGGCTGCAGACACCTTGGACAATGTCAATCTTGTCTCGAGCCCTATTCATTCTGGGTAAGTCACCTTACTTTCATTTCTCCTTTATTCTATTAAATTAACATTGCATTATTATTCACAGTTATAAATTCATATTGAGAAACTTTATATGTATGAAATATTGATCTTCTAAAGGACTTCATTAGTGAGTATAAGCAAATGTGACTTGTATTTGTAGATCATTAGAAAAGAGTATTTTTTCTAAGAAAATCTGTATGTCTGTTTTTATTGGTAAAAGTAGGGATAGAAAGGAAATGAATTAAATGATTGGTTGCAGCAAAATTTCTTGGCTATTCTGGTACCTCTTCAAGGTTTTAGTTTTCCATTTTGATAAAAAAAAAAAACATTGTAAAAAGTTATTTGTCTTAATTTTACTTTACTATTCAAATGAAATTTTGTTTCTGGGTATCTGATTTCCTTTCCAATCAAAAATTAAATATGCAGGTATTTCTGTTAGTTTACCTCCCTGTTTGATCACTTTTGTCCTTTGCTTCTAATGATAAAATTTCACTTAAATGTTTAGTTTTTTAAATGAGCAGTGAGCTCTAATGTCTCATTTTTTCCCCATATGATGCAGATCTTTGATTTGCAAAGGATTTGTTTTGTGTGATTTTTTTTTTTTCCCCTTAAAAAGAAAATATAAACTTGAAACCTTTAGGTCAACAATTGGTACCTTCTGCATTCCTGAAATAAAATTGTGCTTACCTTGTATTAAATTACAATTCTAAAAACAGGAAAAAAAAAAGAAAAAGATATAAATGTATGTATACCAAAAGTGCTATAGCAAAACCCACGTCAAACAGGCCCCTCATTGCTGCCTCATTGGTCAGCAAGATTTGAGGCAGGAGGCTAGTAGTGGGACTACTGAATTAATAAATCAGGGTATTTTAGACATTGGATTCTTCACCTGTAGATAGTTCAAACCTGGATATCCATACAAAAGGAATAGAAACAATCCATTAAAATGACGAAAATCTCCAGGTATTATTTCCTCTCAAATTGGCCAATGAGGCCATAAATTGGTTGTGATCCAGGGCAAGGGCAGATTAATTTGAAACTTGAAAAGTTAATAACAATTAACATTCATAAAGTGCCTTATATTTTATGAATTGTTTTTTGCTGTTTCTAATTAAAATAAATTGGAGGAGCTAACACTTACCTAATGCTTTTCATGTACTCAGCATTGTGCTTTTTACTTGTATTGTCTTCTTCAATATGTATTAGAACTTTACAGTGACACCCTGAGATAGGTATTGCTCATTATCCCCATTTTACAGATGAGAAGTCTCCAGCTCAGAGGAGTCTGCAGGTTATTTAAAGTAACAGTACAGATTTGTGGCTTCTGACACCACAACTTAAAAACAAAATAAATCAGTTCGATATCATTCAAACAGTGATAATTTACATGAAAGTGCTTTATAAAAACTATAAACTACATGGTAGATTTTGAGTCTTTGACTCATTAACATTGTATTTCTTTACCTCAATTAGAAAATCCTTTTGTTATTATAGTGAAATATTTTTAAACTGCTTAAAATATTATTCTATTTATATTGGATACATATGGGTCCAAAATTGGTAAGATTGAAAAAAAAAACAGATTTGAGAAGGAAAAGATAAAATACTTGAGATATATTCAGCAGGCAGATATATTGAAGAGTTCTTTGAATCAAGCTTGGTGAATTGCCACTGAGTTACAAAGACCTAGAACCATCACTTTATACACTCTGCATATGAAAAAAAAAGTATTAGCATCTCATTAGTAAACTGAGAAGTTGGGAAAGCATAGGATAAGAAAATCAGAAATAAACTTTCCCATAGATCAGAAACAATGAAGTATTTGTATATGCAAATTATTTCCCTTTGAACTTTATTGAAGACAGTAGACATGCGCAGCAAGGTAAAACTAATGGCAACTAGTGTGGGCTCATTTGAAAAGGAAAATACTGTAGACTTGGTGTATATTTGGAAATAACTCACTAATGCCAGGTCTGCGGGGTAGTTTATATGGCCACATGGGGCAAATATTTTTCCAGGTTGTCCCACAAATGCCAAATGCCTTGGTTTCATTTTCTGATGGTTTTTATTTTTCCTTTGCTTATCATTGACATTTTCTGTTGCTTGCTTCTAATTATCTTACATTAATTTTTCCCATTTGCTTTTTAAATTATTTTGCAGCTATTCTTCTCCACTTCCTCAGTATGATTCAAGGTGATAATTGTGTCCTTTATGTGAACCATTCTTTTGTATTTTTAATTAATGTGAATTTTTCCCACAATTAGATTGTGTCAATGTCTGTTGTGTATAAGCATTTGTCATCTGCTAGTCCTAAAACTAGAAACATTCATGTGTTAGCTTTAGGATCATCTGTAGAGGTCATGCTGTAGTTTAAAATATTAATAAGATGCAAATATAATTAAACATCACCTTTTGCTTCTCTAAGTTATGTTGCATGAAATTTTATTTTGCACAATACGTAAGGAATGAGTTTGGAAAACAAATCACTGTTTCATAATGTTATGGAATAATAGGACCTAATATCCTGCATATCATATAATTCCACTGTTCCCCAGTCCATTGGCACTAGCTGAAAACCTCAGAACAGCCACTCATCATTAATGAGCAGCAACTCTGTCTGGGTGCTATGCAGAACATAGAGAAAGTTTCTTCTAATTTGTTGTTAAATTCATCTTAGTTTTTTTTCCCATTTGGGTCTGATATTCTTTAAAAGCTGGGATATTTTTATATCAATGCTGATAACCTTAAACTACCTTCAAACTGCTCAGCAACAAGCTTGCTTTTTTTTGTTGTTGTTGGGTTGTTTTTTGTTTTTGTTTTTAAGTTTTGTGTTTTGTTGTTTTTTTTTACTATTAGTAACCAAGTCCGGCCTAGACAGTTTCTAAGCGCTTAGCAAAATAGTTTTTTTCCATCGACTTATTCAATAAACACTGATTGTGTGCATCCTTTTACTATATGTGGGCACTGTGCTTGGCTCTGCAAGTTGAGTAGTGACTGAATCACTATCTGTATTTGTGAGAGTCAGCTGTTGCCAGGGCAAACATTACCCTCTCAGTAGAAGCACACCAGTCTTTATTTTTACTCATACAACTGAATTCTCAAACCCAGATGTTGTCTGAATCCTTTTTAATACATTCTGTGACTGTTATTCCCAATCAGAAATCCAGAAATTCATTTTAAATCTTTGGAACGATCAGACTTCGCCTTCATTACTGACTTAGGGCAGTTGTTAATTTTTCACATATACATATGAAAATGTAGGCATCCCAAAGCAATTTCAAATGAGCCTGATATCATCCAGCATTGGAAAAAATTCACTTTGTCCAAGTGAATAAGTACCTTTGTCTTTGAATTAGGGAGGAATTTTTGATTTTGTTTTCTTTTGGTTTTTGAAGGGTCAGTCTTTTCCCCTGTTATCTTGAATATCATAGTGTCCCAGTCTCTCAAAGTAGGTAGAAAGTGATCGAAGACATAAGTTAATCCAGAGTAAAATGGTTATATCCAAAATGAGCAAAAGGATGTGAAGGTGATGTCCACTTTACTGATGGCCAGAAATGGTGCTGAAAATCTGACTGGCTGAAAAATGATCCCTTTCCTATTTCCTCTCTCCATGAGGATCTCAGGCCAAATTGTTCTGTTGAAGGGTCTTTCAAAGTCAAGAAGTATCACTCTTTAGGAAAGTGTTCCTAGCTAGGACCCTTAGGTCTTAAAATCTATTTGCAGGGTGCTAGCACTGTTTTTCAGACAAAATAAACAGTAGAACATTTTGATGGATGGGATTTTTTTCCTCTAAAAATATTTTAGGTATTCAATCAGTTTTCTAAGTATTAACATTTGGTGCTGTTCCAGTAATAAAATATATTTTCAAATGTGAAAATTAGAGTGTAAGGATACATGTTTCTGTTCCCCTTTTCTGACCTGCACTCTGTCTTTTGTGTGTTGGTCTCACTGATTTATGTTCACCAGAGTGCTCTGTACATGAGCGGGTGATAGGTGTCAGGAATCCGAACATGCTGTTTTGCAGACATGATGCAGATGATTTCTTTACCTTTCCATATCTACATGCAGACAAATATTTTTCTTCACTAGCTTTAATATAAAGATCAATGACAATTATATAATTTAGAAACATTTTCTAAAAAGTCTAAGTTACTATTATGTGTACTGTTGTGCAAAATACTCAAATGTAGGTAATTTCAAACAATTTTTAGCCCAAATTTAAACTGAAAAGATTAAATTCCTTTCCATCAAAATTGCCTTAGCAAAAGTCGTTATCTTCTGCTTTTTTCTTAAGTTCTGCTTCGTGATAGTAAAAATTAGAGTGTTGGTATGATTAAATACCCATTCATTTTATGAGTTGTATGTGTTAAGATATACTGTGGAGTTTCATCTTACTTGAAAGGGAGACAGATTCCATAGTCAGCATGTAGCCAAATCCACTTATAGTTAAAGTACTCCTTGACTGTACCTTAAACCACCCACAAATACCATGTATAGTGGTGTTTTTTATGCATGACAGTCCTCTAATTGCCAGTTTTTATTGCAACTTTGAAACACTCACTATTCCTCCGACTTGAGCATATGATAAAGTGGTTGGCCACATTCCACCAAAACTTAGTTGTGTTTCAGTTTTTGTCCAGCACACAAATTAGATGTATGTTTGATGCGACTCCACCGTATTTATTTCCAATTTATCTTTAAAGAGAGGAAACGATAGCTGCATTGTCTGTTGCTATAGGCTTTAATATTTAATTTTAAAACCTACTGTGAAGATGGTGTACTTCTATCCTTGATTTGGCCTCTGGTCTTCTCCCTGCAGATTTTTGGTTAGCTTTATGGTGGATGCACGAGGTGGTTCCATGAGAGGAAGCCGTCACCATGGGATGAGAATCATCATTCCTCCACGCAAGTGTACTGCCCCCACCCGAATCACCTGCCGTTTGGTAAAGAGACATAAACTGGCCAACCCACCCCCCATGGTGGAAGGAGAGGGATTAGCCAGTAGGCTGGTAGAAATGGGTCCTGCAGGGGCACAATTTTTAGGGTAAGTGGCTTTGTCAATTTTAATCTTGGCCCTCATACCACCTCTTTGATCTTCTTTACCTATGTTACCTCAAACAGTTAACCATTAAAACTACTTAGTTGGACCCATTTTGATTGAGTATACCTTGTGTAGTGTCAAAGGTCACAACGTGTAATTCTGTGAAAAGCTATTAGACTGAGTTTGTTGGTCAAAGCTTAACTCAATTTGTTGGCCAAAGCTTTTACTAACCAAGAAGCATGCTCTCTGCTTAGTGAGTGCATGGAGCCCCCGTAGTCTCTGTAGAAGTCAAGGCACCATCGTTAGGAAAAAACAGAGATGCCAGAATCACCACATTGAATAAATATCTACTTTGAGTACATGCCTTTAACGATAAATTTTTAGGGAAACAATGTACTGTGATATGGTATTTTACAGAAAGGAAAAATAAATTTAATTCATTTTCTGAGGTGGCACTTGGGTGCAAATTAGGCAGGCTCTGTCATGACTGACAGTTTGTTCATAATTTCCCCTTCTTGTTTCTCTTCCTGCTGCATGGATGTTATTCAGTAAACTGCATCTTCCTACCAATCCTCCCCCTGTAAATGAGGGTGAGAGCTTGGTTAGCCGAATCCTGCAGCTTGGGCCTCAAGGAACAAAATTTATTGGGTAGGATCTTTATAGACAAGATACAGAATGTCTACAATTTTTTTCTTTTCATTTTCAATTTTTTATGTCACTCCCATGGTCTTATTCTTGTCTTTTGTTTTTTAACTTTTTTAGTGCTTTCAGTTGATGTGTGTCACTGAAAGAAAAAAAATATCATAGTGGCTTGACTTAATGTAGCACCGCTACCAATCTTGTGCTTTTCAAGCATGTGGAATTCACTGCAAGCATTCTGCTTTCATAACTTTGTGCTTTTGTAAACTTTTCTTTAATTTGAAATGTTTCAACTGCAAATGATACTTTTTAAGACTGATTGATAGTCTTTAATTTTCACCCAGTTTAAGACAAGGTGTTTGCAGGCTTTGAATCAACATCTGCTATAAATGATTGTGTGTGTGTGTATATATGTGTGTGCAATTACATTTAAAAAATAAATGCTTATGAGCACCACATAATCTTTACTTTGAGAAGGAAAAATCATCGATAAGTAAACTGATTTTGAATGATGTTGAGGATACAAAGTAGAAAACAAGCTAAATAGGCAACAGACTATTCTACTGAAGTTAAGTTGTTTTGTTTTAAGCTGAAATGTGTTGGTATTTGTTTGTTCGCTTGTTTGTTTGGTGTTTTGCCTTGGCAATCTGCATGAGGAAACCTGTTATGAAAAGTTATGCTTGGCTTTCACCTTGGTCAAAGACTCTTGTTCATACCTTTGCTCCAATATTGTTGAATGTCATACACAAAGCCACATTCCTTAAATATTTACAGAGACAGTATCTGACACATTAACCTGCAAAGATTGTATCTTGGTCTCAAAAAATATTTTTTAATGTTAATTAAGGTGTGGTTAAAAACTATGGTAAACATCTTAAAAAACACTTGAAATTGTTAACATTGTTAGGAATCTTTATTTTGTTTCTATCAAAGAATAAAGACATTATAAAATTATTTTTAAATTCCCTTAATTTGAATGAATTATAATTATTTTGTAAAAAAGTAAAATTATATTTATCATCTCCATTTTAAGTGAATGCTTTAAATTTTCATGTATGTGTTTTTTTGCTATTTGATCATTACAACTATTATCCCTTTTATGTGTTTATCTATTTAAGCTTGTCTCTTTTGCTATCACATATACATAAACATTTAGGTTAAGAGATGAGGTTACATACAACCTCTGTAGGAGAATAATGATACTGTCTACTTAAACATCATCAAAGAAAGCTGCACAATCCAACTACATAAACTGTATGTGATTGTGATCTGCTTCCTTCCATTCATCTTTTTAAATCTCTATCCTAATTTAAAATTTAACTAAATTATTTTCTTATGGCTTGATTGGCTTTCTTCAATTTGCAGCCATTCTTTCACATTTCTTTGCAAAAGGACACTGTCAAATTTTAACATATCATTCATTATGTGATGATTTCAAATCACAAGTGCTTTTACAGAAAGTTTAAATAGTCCTCTGAAAGTTATACTAGAGCCAGGAATTGAAGCTGCCCACTACCATTTCACAAATTGAAAAATCAGAGAAACTGTCTAAACTATACAGGCCATAAAAGTCCAACTGACTATTGGAGGGAGTGGATTACTATATTGATTTTCTTGCCAAGGGGGGGAGGCAGATATCAGTAATCTTTCAAAATAGGAAATGTACAGAATTTCTTTTTTGAAGAAATGACTGTGTCCTTTTAAATCATTAGCATTTTGTATAATATAATACCCCTATCATGTTTTTAAAAATAGATCAACTTTCTTTCTTATGGTCTATTTTAGTAACATTCAATTCCTTGATTCAAAATTCTTGTTTATATCTGCTGAATATTTCCCCATTAAATCCAATGCCGAACAGATAGTAGGCCCTCGAGAATTGTTTGTGAATGAATGAATGATGGCATGTTATCAGGCTTCTAATATATTATTATTTAATTAGCATATGATTCTGCAGCTTTGAAATCATTCCCAACCTTAGTGGCACCTCTGATTTTCAAATGAATATTGTTAATGAAACTTTTTTTAAAGTATACTACTATAAGTATATTTAAATGAATACCAAAATAATGTGGATTTTTTTTCCAGCCCTGTCATAGTGGAAATCCCTCACTTTGGGTCAATGAGAGGAAAAGAGAGAGAACTCATTGTGCTTCGAAGTGAAAATGGTGAAACGTGGAAAGAACATCAATTTGACAGTAAAAATGAAGATTTAACTGAGTTACTTAATGGCATGGATGAAGGTAAATATGTGTCTGTAAATGTCAGCAGGCAGAAATCAAAGGAATAACCAGACTAAATGCAATGGTGTCTGAATTTCACAGGTGTTTATTTTAGGCTGGGGCTTGGGTTTCTCAGCATTCACTGCTGTTTTCTGTGTCTAAGGATTGAAGTTGCACTTAATCTAACCACTTCCTGGCCAATACAAATGTACAAGTATTCTGATGATTTTTTCAGTCTTTAACCAAATAATCATTCCAAAATCCAAGTTTTTCTGAATCAAAAATGGCTAAAGAAAGGGTGAAATAATAATGGAAGGTATGCAAAGCATGCAGAGCATTTTTAAGAAGAGACATTTACATTTTATTTCTGGAATTATTATTTCTAGACCCTTTCTTTCATCTCATTCAGTTTTCTCCCAGACTATTTCAATGCCCTTCATGAATTTTTAATTTGTCTTGGGGCATAATCATTTTAAAAATGAGTTTCAGGCTAGTTACTGGAGTGTGAAGTGTTTCGGTGTCTTATTCTTGGACTTAGTAAGACTTGTAGATAGCTGAAAATGTCCCTTCCCTGTACACAACTTCTTCAGTCTCCTCTGAGTCTTAGAACCAGGGGAATTTTTCTCAGCAGACATTGTGAACTGACTGGTTTTGAGAGTAAGTGCTTGAAGCAGAGTTTTCCTTTTTAAAAAATGTAAAAAACAATTAGAGACTTAGCTCACCATAAAATAAAGTTGATGTTGGAAAGAAAAAACTCAGGGCTGATCTTTACTTTAGCTTCACTTCCTAATCACTACAAATTCAGCAATTTTTAAAATAACAGCTTGATTGGAAATATAACTCACATACCATAAAACTCACCCTTTTAGCCTTTGCTTTTTAAATTTTTTCATTGGGTTTTGGAATGCGTCTGCATAGTCTCTTGTGGTTTCAGAGTGTGGACAAAGGAGCCATTTAGACCCACGTTTAAAGGGATGACCTGTTTTGAGGGATGACCTTGGGCAAGTTTTCTGATCCCTGCAAGCCTCTGTTTCTTCTCTAAAATGGAGATTACCTTCCTTACTTCAAAGGGCTATTGTTGAGAATAAATGAAATAATCATGTGAAACACTTATGAAATACAGTATTTGTCACATAGTAAACCCTTGATAAATATCAGTTATTGCCACTATTATATTCATTCTATAGAAATAATTGTGGTGCCAAAGATTTTTGTGTAAGACACAGTTAATCACAGCCAACCATGAATCTAATGATGTGTTTCCAGCAAGGTAGGAAGAAACTAAGGACTGTTGAGATTCTAGCAGCTATGAAGCCCTGATAAATGTCTCTATATAAGAAAATTTAAAAAGAAAGAATAGCACTGCAAAGTAGATCCTTTTTAATTCATTTTACAGATGAGGGAACTAAAGTTCAGAGAGGTCAAGTAAGTTATCTAAGGTCACCTTCCTAAGTAGTAGGGCTGGTGCTGAAATCTAGTTCAACCTATTTTCAAATACTTTTAACTATATCCCGCTTATTTTAGAAATGCATGTCCTGAGGAGAACAACACAAACCTCAAATTCCTACAAACCACTAGATTGAAAGGTCCCAGAGAGTGGTCATTTTTAATGAGTTCTGATATTTACATTTTACACCATATACAATGTTAAATGATTTTGATGCATAGAAACATTCCATGGTAATTAATATTTTGAATTTTTTATTACCTTAACTTGTTTTCAAGTATAGAAATAGCATAATTTCAAGTACAGAAATAGCATAAGGAAAATTTCAAAATAAACAAACAAACAAAAGTTCTTAAAAGAATGAAACCTAAGACAATGAATTGTCTTCTTCTGGTAAAAGAATAGGGATGAGTCAGAATAAGAAATGGAGAGGTATGATAAATGGTTTTTCTCTAGAGGTTAGTTTTTATTGTTTAAAGGAAAATGAAGTATAAAAATATTTTCAGGTATCCAGTATTCTTAATGCTAAAATGGATTACTGATTTTTAAAATGTGACATCTACTACACAAGGATTTTTTTTTTATTTTTTAATGGATAGCTACCTCCAGGACAGGCACAGTGATGATTTAGGCACTTATTAAATCCTGGGTGAGTGGATAGAAGGACAAACTGCAATAGCTAGTTGGAGGAAAGTAGCTAGCTGGAGGAAAGTTCTCATTAGTCCATTTCCCCTTCTCCTAAGCTTCATCAGTGTTAATCCCCAGGAGAAGAAAATTAAAGAGCATTTATGAGAGAGAAATTCTGAAGAGGTAACAATGTTCTAGGAATAATACTGAATATTCTATAACAGTGCTGCCCAATAGAACTTTCTACGATGATGGAAATGACCTATATCTGTGCTGTCCAAAGTAGTAATCGCAAGTCATATGTGCCTCCTGAGCATTTGAAATGTGGCTAGTGCAACTGAGGAAGGTAATTTTTTATTTCATTTGGTTTAGTTCATTTCACATGGCCAGTGGCTATCTCAATGGACAGTGCAGTTCTAGGAAGAACATTAAGTATTCTAATAATACATTCTCCTTCATTTAAAAAAAAAAACTTTTTTATTGGAGGTTCCAGGGATTGAACCCAGGACCTCGTACATGGAAAGCAGGTGCTCAACCACTGAGCTATATCTGCTCTCCTCTCCTTCATTTTTGAGCACACATTATAGTATGCCCTGGCAGCAAAGATAGAATTTTTTAAAAATTAACTTTATTCATGGAATGTATTTCCCTGATTTCAGCTGACGTATCTTTATTCTCTTTTTATTTTTATTTTTTTAAAACTTCAATTTGTAGCTTATAGCACTTTTTTTCTTTTTTTAAAGATTTATTTATTTTATTTTATTTATCCCCCCCTTGCTGCTTGTGCTGCTGTGTCCATTCGCTGCATGTCTTCTCTGTGTCTGCTTATCTCCCCCTTGCTGTGAGGTCTTGCCGAAGCGAATCCGGGGCCTCTCATATGGTAAACGGGTGCTCTATCCATTGCACCACACCCGCTTCCTGCCGAGAGGTTGCTGCATCAGCCCACCGCACCGCTCAGGCCTGCGTGCCCTCACAAGGAGGCCTCGGGACGCGAACCCGGGCCTCCCATATGGTAAACGGGGGCTCTGTCCACTGAGCCACACCCGCTTCCCTATTCTGTTTTTAATAAAACAGTTTTCAAATAGAAATTAGCCATATGTTGGCTTAGATAAATGATGGCCCAGATACTGCCATACTGAGGGCATCTGTCAGACTTTCATAGAAGCATTGATATAACCTTCTGTCCTGGATGCTACGTGTTATCTTGGAAATAAAAGATAGAGTTTCTTTGCTACATTTTCAAAGGCCAGATAAACTTTGGTTCCATTTTAGAGAATTAAAAGGAAATGTAAATACAGGTTTAAAGAACCAAACACTGTAGGCTGCTGGAGCAAAACTGAGGACTGACTTTTTTTCAAGGCACAGTGGTTTTCTCCCTGTGTTAAATAAAGTTAATAATAATACAACTACTAATAAAAGAATCATTGCACACTTTATAACTGGAGCGTAATTAATCAGATTTCTTTTTTCAATTAATCAGATTTCATAGGAAACTCAAGCCCAACCTTCTACAACACGTCTCCTATCCCCAAAGTCACTTCATCACTTCACTCCTATGGGAGCATCTCCCTGCCCCCCTAAAAAAATGAGGCAAAGATAAAAATCTGGCCTTTAAAAACCAACCTATTCCCCCAAACACACACAAATTATGGAAAAAACAAACAAAAATCAACCTGTTTTCTTCCTTGAAGGTCCAGCTAGTCAAAGTTCTAGTGGCGAGGGAAACATAAGTACAGTTTAGGAGGCTTCGTGTTTTTATGTTCGTCTACCTTCTCTACTCTGTCCCTTCCCTTTATCTGCTTGGATGTTTGTTAATTAGGAAGATAAAAGTAGTGCATGAAGTAAACCAATAATCAGGTCATTCAAAATATCCTTAAAGAAAAGAGAAAAAAATTGTTCTACCATTATTTTATTTAACCTATTCATTAACTTAGTTCATAACAATTAAACCTTATTTGTCACCTATGGCAAGTGACCCGTGGTAATGCCTGTCTTATTATAAATGTCTACTTTTTAATCTCCCATATCCATAAATGAATTCTGTGTGCTATTTTTATAACCAGTCGTGTTGCATATTCTTCTCTGGAAATCTTAAAGCCCAAGTATTAAGAATCATTTTAGCCAATATTTCGACCACCAAGTTTTACTAAACAACACAGTTGTAAAGATCAAATTATGGCTCTAGCATTTTAAAAGTTGCAAAGTAGAAGTACAAATAAAACTACAATGAGATATTACTTCACACCCACTAGGATGACTATAATTTTTTTAAAAACAGAAAATAACAAGTGTGGAACTATTGGAACCCTCATGGATTGCTGCTTCTGACATAAAATGGCTCAGCCACGTTGGAATACATTTTGGCGATTCCTCAAAAAGTTAACTATAGAATTACCATATGACCTAGCAATTCTACTTCAAAGAATTGCAAACAGTTACTCAAGCAAATACATGTACATGCATGTTCATAGCAGCAGCATTCACAATAGACAAAAGGTGTAAAAACCTAAACGTCCACCAAGGGATGAGTAGATAAACAAATTATGGTATATCCATACAATGGGATGCTATTCAGCCATGAAAAAGAAATGAAGTACTGATACATACTAAAACATGGATGAAAATAAAAAATATTATGCCAAATTAAAGAAGCCAGACACAAAATATCATATATTGTCTGATTCCATTTATATGAAATATACAGAATAAGTCAAATCTATTTAGATAGAAAGCAGATTGATGGCTATCAGGGACTGGGAGAAAGGAGGGAATGGGGAAAAACTGTGTAATGGATACAGAGTTCCCTTTTGGGGTGGTGAAAATGTTTTGAGCTAAATAGAGGTAGTATTTGCACAAAACTGACTGTACTAAATGCCACTGAATTGTTCACATTATATGTTGTTGTTTTTTTAATTTCACCATAATTAAAAAAAATGTTTCAAAGCCTTTCTATGTGCACAAATTTAGTTGTTAGGCCATTATATATTTTGTCACAACCTACAAAATTGTGCAGGACAGAGTGTAAACTATAATGTGAACTGTAGTCCATGGTTAGTAGCAATGCTTCAATATGTGTTCATCAATTGTAACAAATGTCCACACTAATGAATGGTGTTGTTAATGTGGGCAAGTGTAGGAGGGGGACGGGTTGGTGCATATGGGAATCCCCTATATTTTTTATGTAACATATATGTAATCTAAAGCTTCTTTAAAAATTTAAAAAAAAAAAAGTTTTTTTTTTACTTAGTTGTTAAAATTACTCCAAGGAAAGACAGGTTCAGGGAAGAGGCTAATTTGCTCAGTGTAATTTCATAGTTAAGACAGGATCTATGGAAGTCACTTAGACCAGAATTCCCATCCTGGCTCCACCACTTACTAGCTGTGTGACCAAGTACTCAATCTCTCCAAACTTTAGTTTACCTGTAATGTGAGGATGGTGATATTATGTACCTAATGGGGAACTTAATGAGGAATAGATGAGCTAATATATGTAAAGTCTTAGAGCGATGCCTGATGCACGAGAACCAGTGCCAGTCGTAGTCATGCCTGCCACATGCAGCCATTACTGCAGCAGTGCAGGCTGATTCTGCACAGGGGTTCCAGGCTACGAGAGTAGTCGGGCTGAAATCCTGTCCCTTCCACTTGCCAAGCCATCTGTCCTGATGCTGACCTGCAGGACAAAAGGATGCTCTTCTGATTTGCTCAGAGCTACTGTCTAGTTGCCAAGCCATGTACTGGCAGGGCTGTGTCCACCCCGAGTGGGTACCGTTTTCTAAATTTCACAAAGGTACCATATGAGCTAGTGGAAGCCCTGGTCATGGCTGATAATGATGACAGTAACCCCATCACCACCACTCCATCAGGAAATAAGTTAGAGCTAGACTTCCAAATTCAGAACTTCAGACTTCAAATATAGTTGTCTTTCCACAACACTGCTTTGCCTCTGTGTGTTCTCAAATGAAGGATGCCTATGAACATGCTTTGTGTAGAACAAAATGTCACATAAATGCCAGCTGCTATTCAAATTTTCCATTACTAATCAAGGGCACCCTTTTAGTTCTGTGTGACTCAAAAGAATATGGCATGTATTCAGGAAAAAGTGTAATTGCAAAATAAGGTGGAATGAAGAGTTATTTCTATCACCACCAATTCCAGGGGCAAAAGTATCAATGGTTATGTTAAATGAAGCAGGTGCATTAGCAAAGCCCTATTGAAGCAAGAGGCTAGAATGACAGGACAGTTGGTCTGGGTGTGAAGAATCTGCTGTTACTACTAATGTATCATGTGGCAGGAGCAGCTATTCTTTTTGGCAGTAGACAGAGCTCTTGTTCTATACATTTGTCAATTTGATTTTTCTCAGTAGAAAAATAAGATATTGTAAAACAGAAAACAAACTTGCATTCACTTCCCCCCTAAATACATTATATTTAAAGTGTACCAAATTGAATCTACTTTGTAAGTTTAATTAAGACCTTACTTATAAAGTTAATTAAACATGTTTAAAATTGTGTCTACAAAGTCAGACCCCAAGGGGTGTTTTGTTGTTTCTGGTTATGCTGGACCAGGGGCCATTTACTAGTAGAAGGCTTCTACCTCCTTAGATGTCCTTAACTTAGAAATTGGAGAGCTTGAGAAATGTTGTAGCGGCTGCACTGTCACACAGTCCAGAAGCCACTAGCTACACATGGCTTTTGAGCACTTGAAATGGGGCTGGTGCAAATGAGATGTGCTACAAATGTAAAATACACCAAATTTCAAAGATTTAGTACCAAAAAAATTAAGAAAGATCTTTAATAATTTTACATTGGTTACATGTTGGAATGGTAATATTTGGGATATATTGAGTTCAAGAAAACATTAAAATTAATTTCACCTCTTCCTTTTTATTTTTAGTGTGGCCATTAGAAAATTTAAAATTACATATGTGACTTGCATTATTTCTTTTGGAAAGCGCACTCTGAACAGTGTGTAGTCTTTGTTTGACCTACTAGGCTTTCAGATCAAAATCATTACTACCTAAGCATTACACATAGTCATGAATCATGTTACTATTATTTTAAAATCCCAATCACTGTATTGGAACCACATGTTGCTGAAGTTCTCTGAACTCAATTTTATAATGTTAGGAAAATATTTTCTTATTTCTCATTGCTTAACTTTCATATGAGACCATATGAGAGTTTTAAGCTTTTAAAATTAGTAATTATGCTATTGTTTTATGGTAAACTGAATCAGGCAAGGGAAATTGGTGCCTATAATATGTAATAGAGACTAAATTTGTCATAATTTACTATCTAACAAGATAAACAATGTTTTAGTATGGATTTCTCAGAAATTACCACTTAGGTCCATTTTGATTTAACTTTATTTTCATTCATCATTTATCAGTCATGAGACAAACAGTAATCTTAAAGTGTTAAATCAGATTGTGGAAGCACTTGAGAGCTGAAAAGTAAAATATGTAGCTTTATGTTGTACACAGCACCATCTGTTGGAGAAATCTAGTAACAGTTTTGAATTCCAAAGGAGCAAATTAAAAACTTAAATCAAAATTGTGGCTGGGGTAGAAAAAAACAAAAAAAGACACGCCCATAACCACTCATTAAATCACAACAGGATACTAATTTGCTTTTTAGTCCATAGCCTTAAAAATTGGCATTTAAAATTATTTCATTGAATGATGACCATCACATTGCAAAAGGAAAAGAAGCTGTACCAAGAAGAGGTTCCCTACAATAACTACTCAGGAAATGAAAGTTGGACCAAAGCAAATATTTATATTGTCAAGTTTTACATGTTTCTTTGTATAGGGATTTGTCAGTAATTATATGTCTTTAAGGAACTCTGGTGGGTCAAAATAATGATATCTGCTCCACATGGCAGGCAGAATGGGGCTCTTAGCCCTCCAAGGACAACGAAGCAGGTCTGAGGTCTGAGAGAAAGGGTGTCAGTCTCTATTCCCTTTATTTTTTCAAAATATTTTATTTATTTATTTCTCCCCACCCTCTTGTTGTTTGCACTCGCTGTCTACTGATCTTTTTAGGAGGCACCAGGAACCAAACCTGGGACCTCTCATGGGAGGGAGGCGCCTAATCACTTGAGCCACATCCACTCCCTGCTTGTTGTGTCTCTCGTGTTTTCTCATTGTGTCTTCTTGTTGCGTCAGCTCGGCACGCCAGCCTGTTGCATGAGCTCGCTGTCTTGCTCTTCTCTTTTAGAAGGCACCGAGAACCGAACCCGGGACCTCCCATGCGGTAGGTGGGGGCCCAACTGCTTGAGCCACATTTGCTTCCCCTCTATTCCCTTTAGCATTGATGTGAATCAAAAGGCCAGTGAGCTATACACAGCGGGTCCAGGCCCCTTGGAGTTCAGTGCCCTTGTATGTGTTGGCTTTAAGACATTATATATGATCCTGGATTTTGAAGACAGGATTATAGTAACTGATTTTTGCCTGGATGTAGTAATAATTTAAATAGTTGAAGAGAGTGACATAGAAACTGAAAGCAATTTCTTGTTATTTGTACTAATAGAAAAGTAAGCAAATGTGGGGGAAAAAAAAAGAGAAGCAGATGCAAAGACAGTGAGGCTCTTTATCTGCAATCATGGAGGAAAAGCTTGGAAGATTATTCCAGTATGGCCAGACATCCCCTGCTCCACTTCTCTTCATCCAGGAAGCCTTCCCTAAACCCCAGGCTAAGCTGAATCCTGGTATAGAAGCCCACAACACCTGACCTGTCTTCTTCTGTAACATGCAACTCTGGACTTTTCTATCTTCCCTAGTGGACTGTAAAGTCCACGAGGGCAGGGACCATCTCTGACTTGTTGGCTGTCATGCCCATTATGTGTAACAACTTTTGGCATAGTTGTCACTTCATCATAATTTGCTGAATGAAGTAATGAATTATATCCAGGCAAATGCCTCACTTTTGGAGACACATTTCCTCAACAATCCAGTGACCCATCCCGAGACAGCTGTGTGTGGTGTGGGAAACAAGCAAGTTTCTGAAGGCAGGCAGGCCACAACCTAATGGGGAGAGAAGGGGAGGGCTGGGGAACGCTCTGGGGTAAGTTACAGTCACTTTGCACACACGGTGCAAAGAAATCTTAAACACAGAAAGTAGAGTTCAAAAAATAATCACATCTCTTCCTGAAATTTTTTATACTTCATAAGCACATAATGATTAGAAATTCTGTGTTCTAAAAATAGTTCATAAAATATTGTCAGAAATTATATGGATTGCTAAAACTGGAGGGAAAAACAAGCAGGTATATTGCTGTTTCCAGACGTTCTGCTTCATTAGCACTTGCGTTTTGCAAATCTGAAGAACAAAGAAAGTCCCTCAGTAGTTAAAAATGTAAAGTGGTGCTGATCAGACAGACTTAAAGCAGTTGCCAGAATTGAATGAGTTCAATTACTAACACTAAAGGTACATGAGACCTCTTTGTATTTCATTTGCCACTTCCTGTGCATTTATATTTCAAAATAAAAGTTTTTTAAAAATATAAATGTACCTATTGTTCTTACATTGAGGAAGAAGGGTCAAATTATACCATTTGATTTTTTTTTCTACAACATCATGAGTAGACTCGTTACAGATGCCACATATTCAGAAGGAGTTGAACTTAAATTCCAACGAGTTGAATGTCTACAATTTTCTGAACTATTTCAGTGAAAATATCACAGATGTTCTGTTGTTCCAGATATTCTATGGCTCCAGTTGAATACTACAGATTTATCTTTTATTTTCTCCATTTTACCCCCAATTTATCTGATATTTTTACTTTTTTGTGATAGGTGAAATTTTCTTTTAAAATATTGAATGAAATGGAAAGAATAGCAGTTTAGATTTATACACTGTGAAAATACAAAGCAAAGCCAGAGTGGGGGTTTAAAAAAAAATCTAGCTTGTGTATTACCTTAGATATGCCACACTGACTGGCCCTCTGACTCTCCTCTACTCCAGAGCTGTATGACTTTGGAAGAACATGTAACCTTTCTAACTTATCATGCAATTTGTGCTCGGTGGATTTATATAATTTATTTGCCATATCCACCTCAGAAACTTTACTTATCCTCCTTATCTTATAGATGAAGAACATAATGCACATAGAAGTTAAGGAACTTGCCCAAAGTCTCAAGCTCAATGGTTGCAGAGCTGTATTTGAATTCCAGTGACCTTCCACAGACCCATTCTTGCTAGCTTGCCTTTTTGAATTCTAACATTTTAAGACTCCAATTTTTTCCATTGCTCAATATCAAATACCCGGTTCTTATAGGAGCAAGCTGAGCAGGGAGTTCATCTGACCAGAAATTAAACCCTAGCTATAGAAATCATTACTTTGTGAAACCTTGAGGCATTCTTTCTGTAGAGTATTTACACTTCAACCAGACCAAGACACAGCCTTCCAAAACCTCATTTGACACAGGAAAGAGAGTCATGTCCTGATTTGACCAAGTTATTGAGACACTTAGGCATGTGCACTTAAGAGGGAGGCAAAACTAGTCAGGATGATAATTTGAAAGTTTTCCAAGGAAGTCACTTAACAAAACGTGATTTCAATCCTCTTATTTACACTTCATTGTATTATGGTCTCTCTGACCTTTTATATATTGCAAGACATTTCATGATCCTTATTGCTCTGTTGCAAAACCTCAGAGTTACAGAGAATGCTGTCCTACCTTTTACAAATAAACTAAATGAGTTACAAGATAGTTAAGAAATGTATCATTAATCAGTGAGGCAAAAAAGCTGTAGAACATTAGCTTCTATTTCTTGTGCCACAGAAAATGCCACTGTAATCAGGGCTTTTTGCTTGTAGAGCGGGCCAATAAAAAGTTATGTCACCTCTTAGACCAGGGTATTTGCAGATCCATTCATTACTCATCCTTTTATCAACCACTGTGTGCCAGGCAGTCTGCAAAGGCACTGTGCTAAATAGTGGCTACAAGTCCACGTCTAATCTCGCCTCTGACACTGACCAGCTAAGTCCGTGTGGACAAGTTACTTAACCTCTCAGAACATCATCTACCTACCTCATCGAAATGCTACCTGGGTCAAATAATAATTGACCTGTCACAAAGTAGACTTTGTAGTGTTAATTTTAAACGTTTCTCCTGGCCAAAACTTCCTCTTTCAGAATTCACCTCTCATTTTCCTGTAACCTCCTTTCCTCCTTGTTTTCTGAGAGAGACCAAAGTCCTTTCATATATGCCATTATGAATCTTATGTCTATGTGTAACCATTTGCCCTATAACAATTTATGTCCTTTAATTCTTTAGCTATAATAAGTCCTTTAAAAAAAATAAAACTATTAAAAAGTAATGATTATTTTTGTTGCTCCATAAGCTTCTCCTCATATTTAACCATCTCAGTCCTTGTGTTGTTTTTCATAGAATTCTTTTATCATGTTTTTGATGATCTGGGTCTGATGGGCCAGGTATAGGGTGAGAGTTTACTAAGACCTTGTTTCCCAAATGTGTCAAGTCATAAAGTCGCCTTGAGTATGAAAAAGAGATTTCCAGGTCCACCCGTCGCCTATCAAATCAGAATCTCAAGGAGAGAAGCCTAGGAATCTGTACTTTTAACATGTAGTGCTGGTGTCTCTTATAGTCTGATCAGTTTTGGCCACACCCCACTAGGAGCTCAGGAATCCACGGGTGTGAACATGAAGGAAGTACCACATTTGTGCTGCAGATTATTCGGTTGCACTTTTCTCTTTATGTTAAGGGTAGGAACAAAGCAAAGATTCTTGCTAATGTAAATGTCTGTATATACATTCCTTCCCAGAAGCAACACATTATATTATCAGATTTTATTGCTCTTTGTCTGGGAATCTGACTTCTCTGGTGGGCCTTTTTCGTTTGAAACACAGGGAACTTTTCAGAAGACTTTTATATTCTCCTGAGCTCTTAATTCAGTTTGGGTAAGCATCCATCAAGTAAACAGTAATTGCTGAGTTATTAACACATGGACATAATAGCTAGAGTTTTCTGACATTAATAAGTTAAGAAGTTAGACTAGAGTCACTTTTTTATGTACCATTTTTTTAAAAGTAAAAATAAAACTATTAAAGGAACAAGCAATAACCAGTCTCTACTACTATATGTATTTTAGAGCAAACTTTAAAGAATTATATGGATATTTTGTATGGAAAGTGTCTGAGTCTCATTAATTCCCAGCTGATTTCTGTGTTCAATAGGTAGTTGTTGAACATCTACTATGTGCCAAGCCTCAATAGCAAATGTCATTTTAATTATAATTTAATTGTGGTTATTTTGCATTTTATGAAAAGAAAACATAATTTAATGCATAAGTACAAGATAATTTTAATACAAATTTCCTTAGACTCAAAAGCCATGGCAAAAGGTACCCACAATGCTGGGTAAAATGGTCACAAGTCAGGGCTTCATGGTTGCTCAGTGCCAATAGCCTGTGTTTCATTGCCTTTTGCAGTCCTCACCAGCCAGGTTGGTCTTTAGTTACCTGTTTTCAAGCATTCAGCCAAGATTATTTTGTTATTTTAGTTTCCTTTTTTTTTTTCAGGCAAGAAATCAGAGGTTAAAAATATACTTGAATCAACTCTACATTAAAACACTGTGATAGTCTGTTTCATTATTGGCACTAGTTTTGATAATATTATTACTATATAATAATACATGAGTGTATATTCATTATAATACATTCCTATTTTCCTCTTCCCCTTCCCTAGTTTTTATGTAAATTCTATGAATTTATGTATATACATGGAAGGATTTAATCAGTAAATTGTTATGAGATCACAGTTTTTGTGACTCATTTCACTTAACATGTCTTGGAGAGCTTTACATATTAATACTTCTACTCCATTCTTTTTAATATTGCACAGCATTCCCTCGTAGGGATATAGCATAATTTATTTAACTTCTGTCCTATTGATGTTCGATAAGATCCTGTGATAGATTTTCTAGCCATAGAATTCTGTAGTGAATTTGTTAACTGGTTTTCACCACCTCTTTTTGCCTCCTCACACTCACCTGTTATCTACATCATTTCTTTTCTAGCATTTAATAGGCCAGCCTTTGACCGCAGCTCTTGAAGAGATTATGCCTCCTTTACAAACCAACATGTAATTAATCCTTTTTTGAATTTTTTATATTTTCTAGTGACTTAGTTTTATTCTCAGAAAAAAGTTATAAACGTTTTAGGCACACATGTAAACAGGATATAACCTGGTTAAATGAAGATATAATTTCTCCATTTCATGCAGAGGATTGGGAATCTATGTAATTCAAGAAGGCAATCTGTGTAAGATTCTATTTAAAGAATGGTGCGTGGGGACCCTGATGTTCCCACTTGCCTACTGCAGTGCCTGAAACCCCCACATTAGTTGAGGCTTATCCTCGAAATACCTGCTAAAATACACCTTGAAGGGTGACAGTTATGCAAGTTTTGATGTTGTGAGAGAAAATGATTAAAGCTTTGAAATAGTGGGGACAACATGGGGGGTCCTGCTCCTCTGGCAAGTCTAAAAGATGTCAGAAGTTGAGTGTGTAGGGCACAGATCAATGTGCCTTAGGACCTTCTCCATTTATATAGTTAGAAATCTGAGCATCTTTGCTTCCCACGGCTTTGCTGCAAATCCGATGTCCATCTCGCTTTGTATTGGGGGTAGCTTTAATGGTTTATCAAAGGTAATAATACATAGTGTGCCCAGGCTGCCTCTACTAAACTAAGTGGCACTTCCTCCCAATCCATTGCTATTACCGTTTCCAGGGGTGATGCAGTTGTTTGTCTCAAATCCTTGCAAATGTATTTGCCCATTCTCACAACACTGACACACTAACTGTGAAGAGGTGTGGGTTACTGCAGGTCTCCAGAAGATGCTTTGCTCCCTCTTGTGGGTCCAGACTGATCTTGAGTACATTTCATGCTCCCGGAATAAATGGCTTGCTATGTGCAGAATGAGGAAATATTTCTTGTTTGAAGGATATAATTTTCTGGCACAGTCTTCTTAAATTGTTTGTGTCATAAGGGGTGCTGAGCCATTTCTGAAGAACATAATGACATGTTTGATGCTGAAGTGGGGAAATATCTGTGTAGTTGCTGCTGCTGTTCCTACACAGCAATTTAAGCAAATTATCAGGACTTTATTAGTTGTAGCATTTGTTACAACTCTGGGAGTTTAGGCTCTTTTAAATTAGCCAAATCACAAGGTGAGAAATACATCGTTTTTATTTTTATTAATTTTTTATAGCTTTTTAAAAAAGATTTATTTATTTATTTATCCCCCCTTGCTGCTCGTGCTGGCTGTGTCCATCTGCTGTGCATTCTTCTACGTCTGCTTGTCTTGCTTTGCTGAGTCATCTCGCTGCGCCAGCTCACCGCACCGCACGGGTCAGCTTGCCTTCACCAGGAAGCCTAGGGGAATCGAACCCGGGACCTCCCGTATGGTGAAAGGGAGCCCAACCAATTGAGCCATAGCCGCTTCCCAAGAAATACATCTTTTTATGGAAAACTTTTATTTCCTATCAATAGGTGAAAACTCCTGCAGAATATTCTCCTGAGCTCTTCTTTGATTCCTTCCTATTTTCCTATCCCTAAACTTCTTTTTAAATTCTTTACCTTTATCTTCTACTTTCCTTCACTGATGACTTAGCAGTAAAGTTTGGACAGAGCAGAGGGGAAGAGGAACATTAGGAAACAAAAAGCATTATTCCATTTCTGTTTTTAATCTGGGTTGACCCCTATTTCTCTTCAAGTTGATGGTTTATTTGGCCTGCACATCTCCAAGTTCAGTGGTTGAGCTGCAAAAAGAGAAGTAGATGCCCTTGATCCAATTATCTAACATCCATTTGGCTGTTCTACAAAGTTTTATTTGGAATAAGCCATGATCTCAACCCTGAGTATCTAATAAAGGAAGTAGAAATATTAATAGTTAAGGGACAGTAGGTGGGAAGCGGGTGTGGCTCAGTGGATAGAGCCCCTGTTTACCATATGGGAGGCCCGGGTTCGCGTCCCGAGGCCTCCTTGTGAGGGCATGCCGGCCTGAGTGGTGCGGTGGGCTGATGCAGCAACCTCACGGCAGGAAG
>JAQZBX010008966.1:0-47037 GCA_029593785.1 Cabassous unicinctus | reverse complement strand
TTTTCTAAAGCTGCACCGTCTCAGGTGGAAGCAGAGCCGGAGAGGGAGTTTAGTCCTCACGGGGATAAAGGGCTCATTAGAGAGTGCCCTTGGCATCCACAACACTTATACAGGGGAAGGAAGCAAAGTTGGGCAGAAAGAGAAGTAGTGGGGTTGACAGTGTTAGAATGTGAGGTTGAGCAGGGTGGGGAGGGTTGGGTTGGACTATCCTTGGAACTGAGGGGAGGGCTGGAGAAAGGAACAGTTGAACTCTGGGGACTTGTAGGTCTGAGTTAAAACTATAATGGTGGGAATGTTATTTTAGCAAATATGGCAGTGGAGGGTTATTGGTGCAGGGCATCAGGGGTGGAGGAATATGTGGGAAAGGACACACCTGGGGCATGCTTCTATGGAATATGTAACTGTTCATCTTGTCATAGGGTGTTATCTCAGTGGTAACTTCACAATAAACAAGAAAATATTAAACTACCATCCTGGGGAGTCCTGCTAGGTTCTCAAATAGAGGGGCAAGAATCTCTCGAGAATATAGGCAGTGCCTAACAAAAGAAGATGGACCAATATGTCAAGCCCTCAATAGTAATGCATGTAACTATGAACGTTGTTCTTCAAAAATTGCAATCTAGTGGTTACTATGGGTTCTGAGGGGAAGGGGAGGCACGAATGGATGGAGCATGAAGCATTGAAATTGTTCTGCATGATCTAGCAATGACAGATACAGGCCATTATAAATTTTGTTAGAACTTATAAAAGTGTATGGTACATAATGTGAACTGTAATGTAAACCATTGACCATGGTTAATGGCAGTGTTTCAATATTTGTTTGTCAATTGTAGCAAATATACCATACTCTTGTAAGATGTTAGTAATAGGCGTAAATGTGAGAGGAAGAAGAGGTGGGGTATATGAGAATCCCCTATATTTTCTATGTGACTTGTTACTAAAGCTTCTTCAAAAATAAAGTGAAAAAAATAAAACACTGGGGGAACATACAGAGGAAATTATCACTGTACATAAAAGCTAACAGAACTTATGGGAACAAAAGAAAGAATGCAAAAAATTTTTATATATTTTTAAATTTTTGTTATTTATTTTATATTACTTTTTTTACTTTTTGGCTTTGTTTTGGGGGAGGTTTTGGATTGCAGAAGAATTGCAATTGTGGTGGAGGAAGATCACTGGTGCAGGGTGTTGGTGGTGGGGAGATGTGAGGGAGGGATTCTCCTTGGGCATACCACTATGGAAAATGAGTATGTTCAAGTGGTAATGTGGTAATGTCTCAGTGGATGGAGGCCCACACAATAACCAAAAGAATATTGAATTCCCATCCTGGGAAGTTCTGCTGCATTCTCTAATAGAATGACAAGAATCCCTAGAGTATATGGGCAGTGCCTAGAGAAGGAGGACAGACCAATACTCAAGACCCTTGATATTGAGGCTTGTACTTATGAATCTTGTTCTTGTGAAATTGAAACTTAGTCTAGTATTATATATTGTCTAAGAGTTACCTCCTGAAAGCTTCCCTGTTGCTCAAATGTAGCCTCTCTCTAAGCCAAACTCAGCATATAAACTCACTTCCTAATCCCCAGCATGGGACATGACTCCCAGGGATGAGCCTTCCTGTCACTAAGGGATTATTACCAAGCACCAACAAGCAATGCATCTGGAAAAAGATCTTGACCAAAAGGGGGAAATGGTAAATACAAATGAGTTTTCATGGCTAAGAGATTTCAAAGTGAGCCAGGAGGTCATTCCAGAGGTTACGCATATGCACGTCTTAGTAAGACCTCACTGACTGCTGCAGTAAACAGTGTCTCAAGCAGGATGGCTCCTGACAGCTCTAGAGACATCTGGACACTGCAGGGAGGGCAGACCCCAGGAATTTGGCACCCTGTCAGTGGTCCTTACCTTGGAATATATGATAACCTATCCCCCAATATTTCAAAGTTGGACTTGTTTATAATAATTTTCTTGCACATGGTTCTTATGCCACTTTTATTTGAACCTATAATTAACATTAAACCCATTAAACATGTATCCCAGAGACTTAAATCTTCCAGCTCTTTATATGCCAGTTGAGCCCTGAATCTCAGCAGAGTTGCAGCCAACACCTACCCTTCAATTCATCGGAGTCACCAAGGATAATTAACAAAAAGATGATGATGGACAACTCCCATTGCCAAAAGAAGAGATGATCTCCAAATGCAAGCAAGATAGTTCCACCCATCTGCCCCATGGGATCTATGCCCCCTCTCATCTGGAAGCAGAGAGGCCATCTCCATCTCCAAATCCTCAAGACTGAGGAATGAACAAACATAAGGGGAGAATGCAACTATGGACTAAAATAGACTTACAATTATTCTAGTAATGGAAGAACTTGTATCATTGATATAAAGGCAGTGGTCATTCTGAGGGGAAGGGGAGGGAAGAATAGGTGTAACATTGGGACATTTTGAGGACATTGGAATTGTCCTGCATGACATTGCAATGACAGATAGAGGCCATTATACATTTTGTCAAAACCTATAATATTGTTTAGTGCAAAGTGTAAAGCATAATGTAAACTATAGACCATGGCTAGTAGTAATGCTTCAACATGTGTTCATCAATTCTAACAAATGTATCACACTAATGAGAGATGTTGTCAATGGGGAAAAGTGTGGGAGGGGGAGGAAGGGGTGAGGTATATGGGAATCCCCTATATATATATTTTTTAAAGATTTATTTTATTTATTTATTTCTCCCCATCCCCTCATTGTTGGCACTTGCTGTGTCTGTGCTTTGTGTCTTCTTTTTTCTTATTTTAGAATGCACCAGGAACTGAACCCCAGACCTCTGATGTGGGAAGGAGGTGTCTAATCGCTTAAGTCACCTCTGCTTCCTGCTTTGTTGTGTCTCTCATTGTGTTTCCTCTTTGTGTCTCTTGTTGCATCATCTTGTTGCATCAGCTTGCCACACTAGCCCATCACATCAGCTCGCTATCTTGCTGCTGTCTTGCTTGTCTTCTTTAGGAGGCACCGGGAACCAAACCTGGGACCTCCCATGTGGTTGGCAGGAGTTCAATTGCTTGAGCCACATCTGCTTCCCTCCCTATCTATAATAACAATAAAAAATAAATAAATTTAAAAAGATGTAATGGAAAGCCAAGAAAACCTTGGGTGCTCCTATGGGGAGTTCTCATGCTAAAATGGCCTGTCAGAGTTGACTAATACTAGATAATGTGCTGAGAAGATATGGTCTGTAATCAAGACAGAGAGAGAGACAGAAATCCAAAATAGCAGACAACACTGGAAACTTCCAAGTCTGAAAATAATAAAGGTAAAACCACAAGTGAGATAGTAATACTCAAGCATTATTGTTGTTACTCTTTGTGTTAGTTGGAGTCTTTTGTGGACCCCAGAATATTATGTTCCTAAATTAATCTATTCCTTGGGTGTAATCCTATTGTAGGTGTTACTTTCCTTTCGATTTTATCATTTCAGTAGGTTGTGACCTAGGGTGGGTCTTAATCCTCTTTCTGGAGACCTTTATAAATGGGATAAATATACAGAGATAGAAGGCCTCAGAGAAAGAGAGGAACCCACAGAATCTGAGAGAGAAAGCCACGAAAACAAGAAGCTGAAATCAATGGAATGTGAGAAAGAGGAAGCCAGTTGCTGAAAGCAATGGGGCCTGTAGAAGACGGTAGAGACCGTCAGATGCTGACATGTGCCTGATTGTCCACAGCTGCAGCTCGGAGAGAAAGCACCCCCGACAATGCCTTGATTTGGGCACAGTAAGCTTATAAGTTAATAAATCCCCATTGTAAAGCCAACCCAAGCCAACCCTTGGCACCCTTTAGCAAACGAAAACACTTTTTACAATTGAGCAGCAATCTGTGGGTCCTCAAACATTAAAGACTCAAGCTTCATTGTTTAGTTTCCATGTGGCTAGTGTTCAACACAAGCCAAGTCCTGTGACTCTGAACCTGAATTCTGTCCTCTACAAGGAACTATAATTAAATCTATTCTTTCTTTATATTCATTTATGCAACTGTTCTTCTGATAATAATTAAAGGTGACAACACTTATTCAGTTCTATTTCCAAATGAATATCTTTCATCAATTTCACCAGTACTTTCCAGTTTTCTCTTATGATGAAAATGTTAGTCTTAGTTTCTGATATGAAACTAATCCTCAGTTTCTGATATGAAACTGAGGAAAAAATGTTCTTTTTAAAATATTCTCTTTCCTAATACTACATTTGCAATAAAAATCCATACTTAGGTATATTGGTTAAATAGTGGAAGTGTGTGTCTGTGTGTGTAGATATGTGTGTGTGTCTGTGTGCTTTTTTTAAAAAATCAGGTGTTTAAACTTTAATCAATGGAATAAAAAAGTGAATGCTGCTGCATCAGTGTTTGTTTACCTCTCATTTCTTCCCGTGCTTCTCAAAAGTTTGACATCATAATCAATAATTATTGCTGCAAAGGCATGATAAAGAGGCACATTTAATTTTATTTCAGAAAATATCATTACGTAAGCATGTTTCTTTACCTCACATTTTGAAGTTATCTTGTTCTTAATCATTTTATCTATATTCGTGGGAAGTAGTGCTGCTAAAGCCATTTTTGGCAAGACGTTACTGAGTCAAAATTCCAAAAGATTTGACTTTTGGAATTCCAAAATTGCATCATCTCCTTTATGAACTTTGTGTCCAAAGGTTCTGCATCATTTTGGATTTTTTTGAAAATCAGGTAATACTTAAGTCCTTCATAAGTATTTAAAATTAATAAATATATTAAAGCACATGCTTAAATTTCAAAACTGTATGGTAAGTGAACTGCAGTAATTTGCCTTTGTCAGTTTTCCATAAGGGTCACTTCCACTCTTCTTTCTCACTGCACAAGTCTTCCATGTAGATGCTTTTGCTAATCAAAGGCTCTCAATGTTCCCTAGCCACAGGCCTGCTCTCCCTTCTTCCTTGCTCCTAATATACACACATATTTTCATGGATTTTCAATTCCAGAATGGAACTAAATAGAAGCAAGGTGTATTTATTTGTTTAGCAATCTCAGAGTCAAATCTCTTGGACCCTGAAATGACTATTTCCTCCATGGATTTAGTATCATAAATAATTACTTTAGTAAGAGTGGCTGTGTCAAATTAAACCAAGAAAATGCATGAGTTATTGGCAGTAAAATTGGCATTTCCTCCCTTCCCCCCCTCCCCTCCCCTCCTCTCTTACTTCTTTCTTATTTTTTCTCCCTCTCTTCTTTCTCTCTTCCTCTGCACTGGTATGTTGACTAATGTTTGATAATGCCACAAAAAGTATATAGATTATAAAAGGGGTATTCTGCAAAAAAAATAAGTTAAAATTACAGAATAATACACTGAGAAATATCCAGAAGACTTATGGGTGTTATTGAAATGCAGATTCTGATTCAGTGGTTTTGGGGGTGGGCCTGAGATTCTGCATTTCTAATAAGTTCCCAGATGGTGTGGATGCTGCTGGCCTCCACTTGGTGTGTTGTAGGGGAAAGAAAGTAGAATTAGATATTCTCCTAAGCACAGGTCCTTAATCTTTATTTGGTATATGCCATGGACTTCTTGGACATTCTTATAAGACCTATGGACTGTCACCAAAATTATGTGGTAAAATAATATTAAAAAAGAAGCAATTATACTTAAATGTCATCAAATTATTAAAATAGCCCTTTAAATAGTTAATATATGTGCTTTATTATTAACCCATTAAAATAACAAAACCTAATAATAAGTCTAATACTTTCCATAATCTGCATATAGTGATATTTTGAGATATCTGAAACAAATATGGTGGGATATGAAAATATTCATGATTTATATTTGGGAAAAAGTCACAGGTAACTGCTGATATCACTGTGGTTTGTTGTTCATGTTCATAAATGAAGAGAATGACATATTTTAGTTAGTGGTTAATGAAAATAAAAATGTATAATTTCTTCTAAACAAGTGTCCAAGTTCCTTCCAGTAGTGAAATTTTATGTCTTATAACCAAGATAAACATTTGATTTTCTTCATATAATAATTTATGGATTATCAATTAAAAATATGGGAAAAGCCATTTCACCAAAGGCCCTTTACTCTTGCTATTTTACCTTTTTACAATTCATTTTTGTAAATATTTATTGAATATATGACTATATTTTTACAATATATAGGTGTCACACTTGGAAAATACAATATGAGGAAATCTGAACATACCTGACATTTTTAAAAGGTTATTCATGTTTAAAAGAATTATTTATAAAAATAATCATGCTTATGTAGGTTTCAACTGTTGGGGTTTATATTATTAATAACAATAAAATAAATACCAATAAAATTATAACATTTTTATAAAGTACAAAGATTATCATTGATAAAAGCCTGTCTCTGGGGAATGAGTTGCAGAATCTAGCACTACTTCACACAATACCCCATTTGATTGTCCCAACCACTCTTGACCCCATCGTATAGATGAGAAAAAATAGAAGTAGACATTTATGGGAACTGACTCACATATCTAGCAGTGAAGTCAGGGCTCAAATCCAGGACATGTTTATATATCTATTTATCTAGCACTTATTCTTTGCTAGCAAGAAATAAAAGATAACTATAAAAGGGTCTGTGCCCTCAGTGGATATCTATTCTTGTGGAAGAGAGAGAACTAGATCAGTCTGGCATATACTGATATCTTTTTAAAGACGTGTGAGCCCTAGCAGATGCACTGGCTCTATAAATCTAGACTATAGGAGGGCTTGTGTTCTGAGAATTAACTTTATAGTTAAATTAAGAAAGTCATACTGGGCAGGCTTGACCCATGCTGTACCTTCTTCCTTCAACAACTCTTGGCTAAGCTCCTCCATTCTGGAATAAAAAACTCTTCAGCACCAACTGAGCAAAATAGCCTAGAATAATGGCTAGCCTGAGCATTTGAGATTCAAAATCACTCTTTGTTTTATGCAAAGAATTTAGAGATTTAAGAAATTAATTTTCCATTTACTTGGATCTTCTTTAATGTCATTCAATTAAGTTTTGTAATTTTCTCCATACAGTTGTTTCATATCTTTTACTAAATTTATCCCTAGCTTTTTTTCTTCTATTATTAAATATAATATGTGCTAGGTTTTTTTTTAATTATTGGGGAGCTTATTTCTATTTTTAGTTGCTAGAAGATTTTTTTATTATTTTTAATCACAAGAGGATTTTTACTCAGCAATTTTTGGGGTGAGAAGATTATGGATTAATGCTTAAAATTCTGAAAGAAAGGAAATGAGACCCCAAATTTTTGATCCACCTAAAGAAAAATAAATTTGGAAAATGTTATTTGTATCCAAGCTAAGATTAATTCAAGGACAATGTTTGTACCATATAGATGCTTTCAAATGTAAAGAGACTCAGACTGTGAATGTCCCCTGCTGGGCACAATAAACTATCAAGAGCAAAAACAAATATAGAAAAGCAAACATTAAAAAAAACACACCGTAATTAACAGTAACAGCCACCAATTAAAAGTTGAATCAAAAAAACAAAAAATGAAGAGTGGAGTGAACATGGTGAAAGGGGCACTAAATTTGTGTAAATATAGACATAAATTAAATAACCATGGAATGTGTGGTTAGAGGAGAGAATATAAGTGAGTAAACTTAGACAATGCTTTCATTTTGTTTAGTTCTAGTTTTATAAAGCACCTACTACCTGCCAGACAAGGTTCTAAGTGCTCTACAGATTGATTGTAACTCTAATAATGTAAAAGAAAAAAATATCCAACAATTCAGGAGGTGAGACAAGTGAAATGGGAATAAGCCTGATATTTTACAGATGGCAGTTTTAAAGAAAACATGTCTAAATTTGATATGGGGGTAAAAAAGAAAAGAAACAATGACCCCAATCTCCCTCCATACTGGAATTACAGAACTATTCTTTAGAAAATACGAATCCCTCTAATGATGGGACAGTTATACTTTTCCTTTTAATTTATATTTAGTTTTTTATTACAGTTGAGTTTTATGTGCTTTATTATAATAGCATCTATGGTTACATTTTAGAAAGGGTCTTTCTCTATATATACCTATTTATCAGTCTATCTGTCTCTTATATTGGACTAAGCTATTGGTTATTCCTGGACACAGGCATTTGGTGTGATTGCTTTGTACATTTGTCTTTTTACTTTCTTCATTTTATTAAATCTCTATGAAAAGGTAGTGTTCGTTACCCACAATATTGATAGCATAAGAAGAAAAAGAAAAAGGAGAATGAGGAGGAGGAAGAGGAGGATGGGAGGGGGAGGGGGAGGAGGAGACAGTGACGACAGCTGTGGCTACTGGAAGCAATAACGAAGATGGTGATAGTTAATCCTAGTTGTAGGAATATTTTCTGTAGACTTTGAATTGTTAAATACTACACCATCTCCCCAGGACAATAAATATATAAATCCACTCTTCGTTTATATGTGCAACTATAGTCAAAAGAACTTTGAAGAACTTCAAAGGAGTCAAAGGTAAAGCATCGTCAGAAGTTTTACTTCATATTAAGGCACTTGGAGGGTGTGGGATCTAAAAATCACAATTTCTAATGAAACTAGGTAAGAGATGCTAACTTACCAACCCAAGTTGGGGCATATCAGTTTTGTTGTTGTTGTTGTTTTTAACTTCTCTTTGTTACAATAAAGAAACAGGGTGGCAAGATGAAATCCTTCTATTCACGTTGTCGGTTATAGTTCATAGGAAACCCTGCTGGAGGGGATTTGTCTGGTGATTTGTGGTAGCTCTTCCTTCCAGCTGCTGCACGAAGCCCTTATATTTGTCATGGCTTCTTTTGTACTTTCTACACTCTGGAGGATTCTGTCTCTTGCCCAATTCAGTACCAAACCGTCCTGGGTTGGTCTCATAGCATGTGAATGAAACTGGGTTGCAGATTCCTTCCTCCAAGTAAGGACCAGTTAGTTCTCTTCCACTTCTTGACCAAATCCAGTGCCCTTGGGCAACTTTTGGCAGCTGTATGTATTTCTCTTTGATCCCCCCCCCAAACCTGGTGCAAGTGTATATAAATGCAAGTTAATAAAGAGAGAAAAAAGAAACCTCAAAATATAAAAGGATAATAGAGAAGTAGGCACTTTTTCACAGCATGTTGCGTGTACCCCATTATTCCCACATGATGAACTCTACGTTTATAACAGCTCAAGTATGTTTAAGCATATTGATAAATCATCCCAAAGGCAATCACAATCCTTTCAATGCTTTGTTTGCTTAGTTCCAGCAATACTGTTATTCTGTGTTCAGTTTTATTTATGAATTATAAAGGCAAAGTAGAAATCTATTTTAAATTTCTACCTTATGCTAGCTAAAAAGAAAGTGCAATGAACAAATCACTCTTGTGTAAAACACATTGATAAATCAAAATGAACAGAATCTGTCCAACTTTAATAAACAAAAACCAGAGGTTTGCATGATTATAAAGGATGGCCAAATTGCAATTAGCATTTTAATATTAGTTCAAAAATTCTTTTTCATTTCTTTCTAATGGAATGGATAGTGTTAGTATATATTTTTTCTTGATTTGTTAAGCTTATCAGTAGTCTGTGGAAAACCATGAAAGGAAAATGAAAAGATATTTCTTTAAAATGGACAATGTCACCATTTTATAATTTAAAGTTTGGATATTATTTAAAAGTTCCAATTTCCTTCACTTGACTTTAGCGCATGCATCTGCCAAAATAGACAATTTATCTCAGTTCAGTGAGTGCAAATGCTAAAATGGACAATTCAATAAATGGAAAGATAAGGAAACTCTACTCTTGGTCTGAAAAAATTCAGCAGTGATAATATGCTTTTCAGGCTGGTTTCTAAAAAAATTAGCATATCTTCAAATTGGCTTTCAAAAAGTTAGTTATATAGCATTAAGCATTTTCTGTTTACTCTTATTAAAGATTTTAAATTAGGAGTAACTGATGTCACAGATAGATTAAACTATTTCATAGGAAATAAAAGCTTTATTGGGGGTATACTTCACATACCATAGAATTCAGCCTTTTTAGAAATGTACAGTTCAGTGGTACTTTTAGAATATTCACAGAATTGTACAACCATCAGAACTCTGATTTTTTAATATTTTCAACATCCTCAGAAGAAACTTCGTATCCATTAGTAATCACTCCCCCACCCATTTCCCCCACCCTCAGCCACTGAAAATCACTAATCCACATAGTTTCTATAAATTTCCTATCCTGGATATTTCATATAAATGGAATCATACAATATGTGCTCTCTTTTGACTATACCTTTTCTTTTCACATAGCACAATTTTTAAAACTCCATACATGTTGTAGCATGCTTCAGTATTTCATTCATTTTTATTGACAAATAATATTCCATTTTATGGCTATTCCATATTTTGTTTATCCAATTAGTTGATGGACATTTGAATTGTTTACATTTTGTTTGGCTATTATGAACAATACTGCTATGAATATTCATGTCCATGTTTTTACATGGGCACATGTTTTCAATTCTCTTGATTTTATCCCTAGGAGTGGAATTGCTGGGTCAAATGGTCTCTATAGTTAACTGCCTAATTGTTTTCCAAAATGGCTGCACTATTTTACATTGCTACTAGAAAAGTATGAGGATTCCAGTTTTTCTATATCCTTGTCAATACTAGTAGCTAATTTTCTTTTTGTTTATTGTCATCATACCCAGAAGAATTGAAAGTAGGGACATGAACAGATATATGTACACCAACGTTCATAAGAGTTATTCACTATTGCCAAAAGTTGGAAGCAAACCAAGTGTCTATCAACAGATGAATGGATAGGCAAATTGTGGTATATACATACAATGGAATATTACTCAGCTGAATCTGGTATTAACACATTCAACATGGATGAATCTTGAAGACCTTACATTGAGTGAAGTAAGCCAGTCAATAAAGGACAAATATTACAAGACCCCACTTATAATGACCTAAGCAAATTGAGCAGACTCACAGAGCTAGAGTCTGGAAGATAGGTTATCAGGAGACAGAAAGGGAGTAGAGTGTGGTGAGTCTTTTTAAAATTTTCTTGAGGGTGTGCTTCGATGCACAAAAGTGTTTAACTTTGATGAAGTACAATTTACCTTTTGGTGACATATCTAAGAATCTTTTGGCTATAGTTTTCTTACATATTTGTCTGGTTTGGTATCAGGGTAATATTGGTGTCAGAGAGGGAGTTGGAAAACTTTCCCTTCTTTTGTATATTTTGGAAGAGTTTGTTAAAGATTTGTGTTAATTCTTCTTTAGACATTTGGTGAAACTCAATTATGAAGTCATCTAGGATCTGTCTTTTTTTTTTTTTTTAGGAAGTTTTTTGATTGCTAATTCATTCTCTGCTTGTTATAGGTCTATTCAGATTTTTCAATTTATTATTGACTCAGTTTCAATAGTTTCTATCATTTTAGGAATTTATTGTCAGGCAAGTTTGGTAGCAACAAATTTTTCCAGTTATGTTTATTTGGAAATATCTTAATTTCTCCTTCTTTTTTTGAAGGCTAGTTTTGATGTGCATAGAATTCTTTGTTGACCATCTTTCTTTCAGCACTTTGAATATGCCATGTCATTGCATTTTGGCCTCCAGGGTTTCTTTTCAAAAATCAGCTTTCAGTCTTATTGAGGATCACTTGTACATGATGAGTCTCTTCTCTCTTGCTGCTTTCAAGATTTTCTCTTTGTCTGTCTTTTGACCGTTTCTACAGATTAGGATCTCTTTGAGTTTATCCTACTTGGAAGTTTTTGAGCTTATTGATGTGATAGACTGCTTTTATTCAAATTCAGGAAGCTTTGACCATCTAATATTCTTTCTGTGCTTTTTCCACCTTTTTCTTCTGGGACTCCCATTATGAGCATGTTGGTGTGCTTGATGGTGTCCCATCTGGAACGTCAAACTTGTTTGCCTGGTAACACTGAGGTTGTTTTAGTTTGCCAAAGGGTTGTGGATGCAAAGTACCAGAAATGTGTTGGCTTTTATAAAGGGGATTTGTTTGGGGTAAAAGTTTACAGTTCCAAAGCTGTGAAAAGTCCAAATTAAGGCACCGTAAGAGGTGCTTTCTCATCAAAGTCAGCTGCCATGTGTTGAACCAAGATGGCTGCTCATCTCTGCCAATATTTGAGCTCAGAGGCATAGGGCTTGTCTCTTTCAGGGCCCCCTGCATCAGTCTCGGCTGCTCTGCATTTTTCCCAAGTTCAGCTGCAAACTTTTGGGCATATGGCTAGTCTCTCTCTGGGCCTCAGTTCTTTGAGTCTCTCGGGGCTTCTCTCCTTGCAGCTCAGGTGTGGGTGAAACTGGAGTCCTTTCTCTCAAATGGCAGGTTTAAATATGGTGGCTTCCTTTATCTGTGTCTGTCTGTGTCTCTCTGTCTGTGTCTATGTTTTCATCAGGCCCAGCAAAAGGGCAGAGACTAAATCTGAGTCAAGCCTCACTGAGAAAGTTCAATCAAAATCCCTGTATTGATCTAATCAAGTAATCTAATCAACGGACCTTTAATGAATATCACACCAATAGGAATAGATTAGTTTAAAAACATAAACTTTCTCTTTTTGGCATTCACCAAATTCAAACTGCCACAGAGGTGAAGAAAATGACCACCCCTTGACTTCTTAAAATTTGCACTTTTGAAATAGCTTATTTCTTGGCTTAGACATGCCTGTATATTATTTTCAGAAAAGCTTAGCTACTTTCTACTTGTTTGCGTGATAGCAAGTGACTAAAAATTTTCTGAGCCTCACTTTATTCAACTTTAAAATGGGGATAATTGTACCATATAAAATATCTGTAAAAGTTAAATTAAACCCCATTTGAAAAAGTCCTTTTCAGGGTGCCTGTCTCATTGAAGGCACTCACAAAATCTTAGTTCTTTTTTATTTTACCTTCTTTTCTAACCCCTTCCAGTTGGTAGAAATTGCCTCAATTCCTTTGTGGTCACAGTGGTGTTGATTTGACCAACATTTAAATATAATTCCAAAAGACAAGAGGTGAGATATGTTTTACTTTTGCTTAATTTGTTGACATATCTTACACATATCCTATTTGGGCTTTATGCTTATACATCTCCACTGGGAATTTTTAAAAAACTGTATAAATTTTAGTAATTTAATAGGTTTCTGGTTACCAGTTTGAGGTACTATACATTAATTTTTAAACATTTATATATGAACCACTTATTCGAGTGATATAGTTAGTTAGCTATTCAAGTTACTCTGTTAATCAAATGTTTTTAAATACAGTCAATCTATTTTTGAATTAATTATCATATTTTAAGACTACAAGAGCTCTTTTTTCCCTTCACTTTCCTTCTCTATACACAACCTGGGTCCTTGCAATAATCTTTATTATTATACTGCAGGGTGGCAAGTAGAAAGAGAATATAGAGGTTAAAGAGAATATGCTCAGTTTTAGAGCTGGTCTGAATTTCAATATGAAGAAAGTTGAAAATAATGGTTGCGATGAGACCCATGAATATTTGTGGATTTTTGTTATCTACATATGAGATTATAGCTCTTAATTCAGTGAAAAAATAAATTCTGATTCTTTCTTGTCTCTCACACTTCCCTCAGGTCTGCCCCTAGTGAACATATTAAAAATTAGAATCCAGCCTGGAAAAGCCCCGTTTGGATTAACTGCAGAGAATACCAACAAGAACTCTTTGTTACCAAATAAAATGATTTTGAAAAGGTTGGAGAAAGAGCCAAGCACCTGAGTCAGCCCAAAACTGAACTTGACCAACTGGAGGGTCCAAAATATGTCTAATATGGCATATGGGCTATGTCTAATAGCAACCAATCTTCTTCCTTGGTATACTGCAAACCTTAGAGTTTTAGCTTCTCACTTCTGTAAAGCGTCCTTTCTTCCTTCTAATCTCCTTTACCAATATTTCTGGAAGGTAACTTCAATATCTTTCTCTCAGATAATCTAAGTTTATCCCCTTTTCCTGTGTATGTGACAATAACCTTCTGTGTAGAAAAACTTAGGATTTAAAAAAAATATGCCTTTTTGAGGCTTTGCAAACTGTTTTAAAATTCCCTCATTCTTATTTATTCATACATTCTCCCCTTTCTTACTTTTTTTTTTTTTTTGTTATTGTAGCTTATGCCAATGAGTGCAATGGACTCAACAGTTATTATATGACATTGCACAAAAGCCTGATACATAATAAGTAACCAATGTGTATTTCTGTATGATTACAACTAATATGCTTACTGTATGTAAACATGCCTAAGTAAATTAAATTTATTTGTTCCTATAATTCATCTTATGCATTTCCAAGAACATTATATGCATACATGTTATAAACAGACTTAACCGAGTAAAATTCTATAGTAGGGGAAAAAAGAAATTTGCAGTTTGATTTTGGAGATTGTGTATTATTATATGTAAGAAATTCATACATGAAATATTTTGATTTCACACTCTATATTTAAAATATACAACATAAAGCTGAGCTCCGTCAGAATTTTCATCTATCACATTTTTATTAAGGTTTAATTTAAACTAATTTATCTTCAGGATTAAACTGTAAGAAGTTTTCTACTTTATTCCTTTAGGTATTTTACCTTAAACTAAATGCCATCTCTTTTATCTCCTCAAGAATGTCTCATGTTACTTTAATTTCGATTACAGTAATAATAATGACTAAAATCTCATTTTCTTAATTACAAAAAGGATGTTTGAGGAGGCTTAACTGAGATATAAAAGGCAATAGGTAAATACTGCTAAGGTTCTTTAAATATTTCCACAAGTATGTGTAATACAGAGTTATAATTTGCTATTTATCTCTAGTAAAACAAACAGATACTAATTAATGTTGGATTATTATTATTATTTTTATTTTGTAGGAAGATAGACCCTTGAGCTAGCTCAAGATAAAGGAGGAGGAGGCATATTGACAAGATCCAGTAGCTTGCTAAGTGATAGAGAAAGTAAAGAAAGTGCTGCTGGGCCTGAGAGCAGGGAATTGAGGGAGTAAGCCTGGCTTCTCCCATCACTCAGGCACCAATTGTCTCTTTCAAGCCTCCTTGTCTCTGTATATCTTTTCCCTTTTGCCCATATTTCTTGAATGCTTAAGCAATGTAGCGGGAAATTTTGATGCTGAAGAAGTTGAATGAATAAGTTCTTACAAAGGCAAGACTGAGGCAGCTCATAGATTAGCCGTTTCTATCTCTGTCACTTTCTCTCATGTCTTCTCTTTTTTCTGTGTATCTGCTTCTTTATTCCCCTCCCCCACTCCTGTCCATTTATCTCTGAATCTCTACATTCTCCACACTTCTGTGGACCCATTGTTCCATGAAGCCTATCCAGGTCTCAGAGCTCCACAAACTATCTGCTCAGGTACTCACCCCAACTTGACTTCCTCTTAGATCTTTTAGTTCAGATTGCAAAGACAGACCAAAAAAAAAAAATCATATCAGCTTAAATTTGTGCCCCAGGTCACATGCCTTAAATAGCTCATACTCTCTTGCCAGGAACTTAGTCTGAACCCAGTTGGCTGTGGTTCACAGGGTATTTATTGACCACAGGTCATCGTGTGGGGGAACCCCAAGGACAAGAGCAGGGATGTATGCAGAAGAGAATACGAGAAGGGTAAGAAATGATTGGTAACCCTGGGAGAAAATGTGTGAATCTCAGACTGTCAAAGGTAAGTTGTCAAGCTGTCTTGGATAAATGTTTTAAAATATTATAATAGAGTGTAGGGTTTCTGTTTGGGCAGTAGAGAAAGTTTTGGTAATGGTGGTGGAAAGGGTAACACAATATTGTGAATGTGATTAATTCCATTGATGAGTATGCATAGGAGTAGTTGAGATGGGGAAGATTATGTTGTATATGTGGTCCCACAATTAAAAATAAAGAACAAGGGAAGAGGCAATGACACATGCAATATATTATCCTGCATGGGATATAGCAAGGAATGAGAAAAGGCTCAAAGGGACATTATTGGGACATATGAAAAATTGGGATCTAGACTGTAAGCTTTATATCAGAGTTAAATTGCTTGGACTTGATAGCTGCACTTAAGGTGTTTACATAAGTGAATGTCCTTGTTCTTAGGAAATGTACATGGCAGTATTAAGTATTCAGGGACAAGAAAATGGATAGATAGATAGACAGATGATAAAAAGATGATAAATAGTGTGGCAGTTTGATATTGTTTATGAATTCCAAAAATAGATATTGGATTATATTTGTAAACTGGTCTGTTCCTCTGGGCATATTAGATTATATTGAATTCAGATGTTTCACTTTTACTTGATTATAAAATAATGATTAAGGCTTTGATTGGGACACGTCAGCAGGACATTTCTCAGAGAAACCACACTGCAGAGAAGGGAGGAAGTTTTTGATCCTGGATCCCAGGGAAGTAAACACACAGAGAAGCAGATACGTGAGGAAGGAGAGAAGGCCCCATTAGACATGGCAGACGCCCTGGGAAGAAAGACAAGCTGCTGGCCTGAGAGTCTACAACTGGCCTTGTGGAGAGAGCAGAGCAGTTGCACCTGGAAAGAAAAAAGCCCCGGGAAGAGAGGAACCCAGGAAGCCTGAACCCTTGCAAATGTTGGCAGCCATCTTGCTCCAACACATAGCAACAGACTTTGGTGAGGGAAGTAACTTATGCTTTATAGCATGATAACTGTAAGCTTCTACCCCAAATAAATATCCCTTATAAAAGCCAACAGATTTCTGGTATTTTACATCAGCACCCCTTTGGCTGACTAATACAGATAGATAGATACATAGATAGATAGATAGATAGATGGATGATTGAATGATATGACAAATGTGACAAAAAGTAAAAAGTGGTGGATTTGGGTTTTTGGGGGTGGTATAGGTAGGAGTACGTTGGAGTATTTTATATAGGGTTTGCATTGTTTTTTTGTAACAATTTTGTAAATTTGACTGTGTTTGAAAAGAAAAAGTTAAAAAATTATATAAATAATTTTAAATCATAGAATATAATTAAAACAAAATAGTTAATTATCAATGGGAAAATTTATTTAACCTGCTGTTTAATTCTTCACTAAATAACACAACCAAAATCTGTCTCTGTCTAGATTTATCAAAGAAGGACGTGAATGAAGTTATAATTATGGGTGACAGTGGAAGATCAAGCTGACTCTATCCCTTCAGATTTTATCCTTCAGTTGAGTCAGATAACCAGAGAACTGCATCCTTGGACCACATGGTTCTGTAAGCTTGCAGAATTGCAGCTGTACTTTGGGAACTTTTCCAAGGCTTCTCATGAAGGCATCACATTAGAACTTACTGATAATCTGCAAGAAAGCACATCATTTCTCTCAATATGTTCTATAAAACACCCACTCAGAGTATGTTATATTACAGATAATATCTAGGAAAAGTTTTCCTCTCTTGGATGACATTATCTCATTTTTGCCAACGAGAGCTTTTACAAGTAACCATCAGTAGTTTCCTTTCATTTTGTAGCCAAAAAACTCAGAATCAAATTCCTGACTCTTGTCACTTTAAACTCTTTTATATATTTATATTTAGTTATACATTTATATATTTAACTACTAACCTAGTCTCCCTTCCTCCATAGTTGTTGTCTGCTATTCTAATTCATCCTTTGATTGTATCATTTTAGTTAGATTCATACCTCACCTTTAATATTTTTAGCTATAGCTAAAGTGGTTGTACATGTACTTAAACCAAGGTTTCATTGTCACCCAAAGGAATCCATCTCCGGGTCCAAGGTAGTATATTTCTCTAATTCTCTAAAATATTAATTCCATTATGTACATCTCCTAAAAAAAATCTTCATACATCTTTTTGCTTACTGAAGAATGTCAAAATTTATAGTTCAACAATGTCCCCTGTACTAGTTTGCCAAAGGGCTGCCAATGAAAAATACCAGAAATGGGTTGGCTTTCATAATGGGAATTTTATTAGAGGAAAATCTTACCATTTTGAGGCTGTGAAATGTCCAAATCAAGCACCATCAAAGATAGTTTCTCACCAAAGTCCTGGTGTCCTGTCACGTGGTAAAACAAGATGGCGGCCATCTCTGCTGAGGTCCCTGCCTTCCCCTCCAGAGTCTCCCGTTTCCTGGAGCTCAGCTGTGGGCAACCAGGCATAAGGCTTGTCTCTTTCTGGGCCTCCTCTGTCAGTCTCAGCTTCCCTGCTTTCTTTCCAATTTCAGCTGTGCACTATCAGGCATATGGTTCATCTCTTCAGTCTTGGCTGCTATGTGGGCCCAGCCCCTCAGGGGCCTCATTCCATGCCTCTGTGCTCTGCTGATTCCAGACTCCTGAACCTCTCTCAGACTCTCAAGTCTTCTCTCTTTTCCTGCATTCCTCTCTCTCGCATGGCAGGATCAAAATGGTGGCTTCCTTTCTCTGAGTCCTCTTTCTCTTTGATTCTCTGTCAGACCCAGCAATAGGGCGGAGACCCAACCTGTGTCACATCTCATTGACATAGTCCAAGCAACAACCCTAAAGCAATCTAATCAAGTGACCTAATCAAAGTCCCCTTAACTGAATTTAATGCAATCAAAGGGTCTCTCACCCACAAGAATGGATTAGTTCAAAAACATAATCTCTTTTTGGAATTCACCAAATTCAAACTGTCACATCCCTTATTATATATATTCTCTCTATTGTCTTCCTAATACAATTCCATTTCTTCAGGATGATTTTATTTTTTGCCTTATAAAGAACACTCAGGCAGAACTCATCTGCTAGTTTGAGCTGTTTTATGCTTCCTTAGATTCTTTTGCCTTCCACCTATTGCTTCAAAATCTAAACAAAAACCCGAGATTTAACCCAGCTGATCCAGGTCAAAATAATGACCTTCTTCTCTGACTTCCAATAATATTTATTAGCTGCATCATGGTTTTTAGTATGAATCCCTTATAGAGAAAATCTCCATTTTGAGTGGTTTTCTCTATAAAGTTAAGATAGGTCAAAACAATTTTCAGTTTTGTTAATAAAGCTGTCTCCTTACATGTGTTTATCTCCTGTACCACCTGTGGAGGTGAGGGTTAACATGGTAGGCCTGATTTTTAGAGGTTCTGGCTTGCAGGACTGGGCTTTCATCGGCACCTGGGAACTTGGCTTTAGCAATGTTCTCTCCATTCCTGACTGATAAGTTTGTTCCACTGTGCTTGGGTGGAAAGCACAAACAATGTGATTTACAGTGAACACCTCAGCAGAGAATACCTTCCAGACCACCAATAAAACCCTGGATTCTGAGTCTCTTGGACAGAAACACTATACACATTTTTTTTTTTCTTTTTAGGAGGTACTGGGGGTTTAACCCAGGGCCTCGTACATGGGATATACACATGTTGATGTATTTCACTGCTGGAGAAGGGGACACGTTCAGTGTGACCCTTTATGAGCTGGGAGTGTTAGAGCACAGGAGTCTGAGCATAGGTTACTCTGGGCTCCACCTAAGGTGTCTCTTTACCTTGTTGAGGCTGTTGTGTATCCTTTCACTGTATAAACTATAGCCATGAGTACAACAGCCTCTGAGTGCCATAAGTCCTTCTGTTATATTACCATATAAGTATTTGTCCCCTTGGTCTCTCCAACACCACCTAAAATGCTGTTAAAAATGAGAGTGAAGAGATATAATAGTTATCATTTCACAATGACAAAAAAAGGGCGTGGGAGTTGAACACTTGTAGAAGAGGAATATTACACTAGGTTTGACAGAGTGAAAGCAGACAGATGAACAGTCACTAATGAACATGGTGCAGAATGCTGTGTGTGGGACGTGGCCAGAGCTGATATCAGTGCTGAGGCCCTCTGGAACTTCCAAAAAAGTCAGAACTGGAAAGCCCTAGGCACAAGGGGAAGCAGGAAATACATTGTCTGCAGGAGTAATGGGAGTAAAAGGACAGCTCACTTGTCCTCCAGCTCAGTTCTTAAAAAAACACCAGGGGTCAAACATCTACCACTCAGAAAAAACAAAGAAGTTTCTTCATAGGAACTGGAATGACTCCATAGGCTGCCATTTAATGATCCGGCACCTCCACAGTTGTCTGCCGAACAGTCAGGCATTTGACAAACCCCACCCAGTTGCCACAAGTTCAAAGGAGCATGTGCTGCCTTCATTCTTATATGCTATTTGACAACCAGACTTACCAGACATTTGAGGAAAACCTACCACATGTGGCAGGTTGAATTACATAGCCCAACAAGCACACGTTCTTAATTTATCTCACATTCTTGTAGGTGTGAACCCATTATAAATAGGTCCTCTTGAAGATGTTTACTTAAGGTGTGGGCAACTGGATAAGGGTGGGTCTTAATCAGGATTAGTGGTGACCTTAAAAAGAGAATGCAGACATCACAGACTCTAGAAAGGAGAGGATATAACCATGAGACAGGAGGAAGAGACACAAGCCAAGAAACCCCAAGGATTGCTGGCAGCCAGCAGCAGCACACTCGATTCCAGGAGAAAGCCAGCCTTGCCAATATCTTATTTTGTGGACTTCTTCTAGCCTTACAGTTGTGAGCCAATAAATTCCCTCTGTTAAGCCAAAACTGCTTGTGGCATTTGTGATAGCAGCTTAGGCCACCTAAGACACCATGTGTGAGACCTATATAAAAACAATATCAATTTTTAAAACTTGGCAGTTCTGATTTTTTATCAAGTCTTCTCCCCCACCCCAATATAACCAAGGCCCAGGCAGCTGTTTTATGCACAAGATCCCATGCAGCATTGACAGCTCTAAGCCAACAGTTGTTTGCCCAGGCATTTAGTCCTTCTACACCTGTAAATCTGGCTATGTATGGAGCATTTGTATCTCTCTTCCATATGGTAGGCAAAAAAAGAAGCATGACTGATGAAGGAGGAGATTAAATAAAAAGAGCTTAGATAAGCCAAGAAGACAAGTGGAAAATCTGAAAGGATTCTGGTTTCTGCTTTCAGTCCCTTCCTGAGGCATGCCTGCCTTCCTCCCTCTGAGCTCTGGACATACCTTTGCATCCTGATAATATTTTCCCTTGTCTGATTAGGCTAGTTCCAGTGGGAGAACCAAGATCATTACAGGCTTTTTGCATTGTTTCTTTTTTATTAGAGAAATTCTGGGTTTACAGAACAATCATGGATAAAATACAGGATTTCCATACACCACCCTGTTATTAAAATCTTGCACTGGTGTAGTACATTTGCTACAACTGATGAAAGCAATTTTTTATAATTGTGCTATTAACTATAGGCCATGGTTTAGCTCAGGGTTCACTGTTGGTGTTGTGCAGTTCCAGGGATCTTTATTTTTTATTTTTATTCTAGTAACATATACAATCCAAAATTTCCCCTTTTAAGCTATTCAAATACATAATCTAGTGCTGTTAATTACATTCACAATGTTGGGCTACCATCACCACCATCCATTACCAAAACTTTTATATCATCCCAAATCGAAAATCTATACATTTTAAGCCTCAAGTCCCTATTCCATACTCCCACCTTGTCCTCTAGTAAATTATATTCTAAACTTTGACTCTATGAGTTTACCTATTCTCATTATTTCATATCAGTGAGCTCATACAATATTTGTCATTTTGTATCTGGCTTATTTCACACAACATGATGTCTTCAAGGTTCATCCATGTTGTCAAATGTATCAAGTTCATTCCTTTTTATGGCTGAATAAGATTCCATTATGTGTATATACTCCATTTTGTTTATTTATTCTTCAGTTGAAGGACATTTGGGTTGCTTCCATCTCCCAGCAATTGTGAATAATGTTGCACTGAACATCCATGTGCAGATATCTGTTGAAATACCTGCTTTCCATTCTTTTGGGTATATACCAGGAGTGAGATTGTGGGTCATATGGTAATTCTATACTTAACTTTCTAAGGAACTGTCAAACTGTCTTCCACAACTGGTACTACCTCCTTGCTTTTGCAAATGAAGATCCAGTTTTCAGAGCACCATTTGTTGAAGACAGAATTCTTTCCCAATTGAGTGATCTTTACCTCCTTGATAAAAATCAGTTGGCCATAAATGTGAGGGCTGATTTCTAAGCTCTCAATTTAATTCCATCAGTCTATGTATAACTGTCCTTGTGCCAGTGTCATATTATTTGATTACTGTGGATTTGGAACAAGTTTTAAAATAGGAAATTGTGAGTCCTCCAAATTATTTTTTCTTTAAGTAAACTTTATTTCAACTTCAAAAAATAAAATAAAAGGCAAAAAGCAGCTTAACAAATTATAAAAACATTACTTTCTTCTTTTTAAAGATAGTTTTTGCTATTTGGGGCCCCTTAACCTTCCATATAACTTCCATGATTGGCTTTCCATTTATATAAAATAAGCTGTCAGAATTTTTGATTGGCATTGCATTGAATCTGCAAATCATTTTGGGTAGGATTGACATCTTAACAATATTTAGTCTTCCAATCCCTGAACACAGAATGTCTTTCAATTTGTTTAGGTCTTCTTTGATTAATTTAGCAATGTTTTATGGTTTTCTATGTGAAATTCTTTTACATCCTTGGTTAAATTTATTCCCAGATATTTAATTCTTTTAACAACTTTGGTGAAGGTAATTTTTTTTCTTTATTTCTTCTTCCAAATGTTCATTACTAGTGTATAGACTCACTACTGATTTTTTGGTGTTGGTCTTGTACCCTGTCACTTTGCTGAACTCATTTATTAGCTCTAGCTAATAAAAGCTTTGCTGTGGATTTTTCAGGATTTTCTATATTTAGGATCATGTCATCTGCAAATAGGGAAAGTTTTACATTTTCTTTTCCAATTTAGATGTCTTTTATTTCTTTTTCTTGCCTTATTGCTCTGGCTAGAACTTCCAGTACAATGGTGAATAACAGTGGTCACAGCAGGCATCCTTGTGCTGTTTCTGATCTTAGAGAGAAAGTTTTTAGCCTTTCATCATTAAGTAGGATTATAGCCGTGGTCTTTACCACGTTGAGGAACTTTCCTTCTATTCCTATTTTGCTAAGTGTTTTTTTATCAAGAAGTAATATGGATTTTTTCAACTGCCTTTTCTGAATTGATTGAGATGATCATATCGTTTTTAGCTTTCATTCTGTTAATGTGGTGTATAACATTAATTGATTTTCTTATGTTGAACCACTCTTGAATACTAGCCATAAATCCCATTTGATCATTTGTAATTCTTTTAATGTGCTGTTGGATTCAGTTGGCTAGTGTATTGTCTAGGATTTTTGCATCTATATTCATAAAAGATATTGGTCTGTATTTTTCTTTCCTTGTGGAATCTTTATCTGGCTTTGGTATGAGAGGGATTTTGGCTTTGTAGAATGAATTAGGGAGTGTTATCTCCTCATCAATATTGAGCACTATTGGCATTAATACTCCTTGGAATAATTGGACAAATTCCCCTGTGAAGCCATCTGGTCCTGGGCTTTTCTGTGTTGGAGGATTTTGATTATTGAGTCAAACTCTTTACTAGTTATTGGTTTATTGATATCTAATTCTTTTTGAGTCACTGTAGATAGTTTGTATGTTTCTAAGAATTTGTCCATTTCATAGAGATTATATAATTTGTTCACATATAGTTCTTCATAGTATACTTATTTATATAACTTTTTATTTCAGTGGGGTCAGTAGTAATGTCCTTCTCTTCAATTCTGATTTTTGTTATTTGTGTCCTCTCTCTTGTTTTTTCTTTTTCAATCTAAAGTTTTGTCAATTTTATTAATGCTTTCAAAGAGCCAAATTTTGGTTTTTTGATTCTATTATTTTTTAATTCTCTATTTCACTTATACCTGGTTTAATCTTTGTTATTTCCTTCCTTCTGCTCACTTTGGATTTAGTTTGCTCTTTTATTAGTTCTTCCAGTTTTGAGGTTAGGCCTCTGATTTGAAATGTTTCTACCTTTTAATGTAAGCATTTAAATCTAGCAATTTTCCTCTCGGTGCTGCTTTTTGCTGCCTCCCATAAGTTTTGGTACTTTCATTTCCATTTGCCTTAAGATATTTCCTAATTACCTTTGTGATTTCCTCTTTAACTCATTGGTTTCTTAAGAGTTTGTTGTTCAATTTCCACATATTTGTGAATTTTCCATTTCTCCCTCTGTTAATGATTTCTAGCTTCATTCTATTTTGGTCAGAGAAGATTCATTGTATGATTTCAATGTTTTTAAATTTATTGAGACTTGTTTTGTGACTTAACATATAGTTTATCCCGAGAATGATCCATGTGTCCTTGAGAAGAATGTGTATGCTGTTGTTGCTGGTGAGGTTTCTGCATGTGTCCCTTGGGTCTAGGTCTTTTAGAGCAGGGGTTCTTAACTTTTTTTGTTCCACAGACCCCTTTGCCAGTCAGGTGAAAACTATGGACTCCTTACTAAGTCCACACTATACTGCCATTATCAAGCCATTAACATTCAAATATACTATGTATTATTTAATAAATATGTCACATCCACACCAGCATGTCCCCACAAGAATAATATTTTTTTGAATTTCAATTCAAGCTCATGGACTCTTTGTTAAGAACCCATGCTTTAGAGTATCATTCAAGTTTTTTATGTCCTTATTGATCTTCTGACTAGTGTTCTATCCATTATTGAAAGTGATGTATTAATGTGTCCTACTATGAATGTAGAACTGTCAATTTTTTACTTCAAATTTGTCAGAATTTATTTCATATATTTTGGGGCTCTGCTCTTATGGGAATATATACATATAATTGTTATGACTTCTTATTGAATTGGCCCTTTTATCAGTATAGAATGACCATTTTTGACCCTATGATGGTTTGAAGCTGTATGAACCCCAGAAAAGTAAGTTCTAAAATTAATCCATTCCTATGGGTGTGGACCTTTTTGATTGGGTAGTTTCATTTGAGGGCCTTTGAATGGATTACAGGACCCAGGGTAGGTCTTGGTCCTCTTGCTGGAGTCCTTTATAAATGGAGGACTGAAAGCAGTAGACACACAGAGAAAAAGCAGGAGAGACAGAGAGGGAGGTCAGAGAGGAACCCTGAGAGAGAGGAAGCCACTAGAAGACAGGGCAGCTAGAGCTGAAGCAATGAGACCCTGAAGAGAAGCAGATGTCTTGAGGTGCCTTGCCATGTGGCAGAGTTCAAGATCATCAGCAGCCAATCTTTGGTTAGACAGCATCTCTAGTGATGCCTTGATTTGGACATTTTCACAGCCTCAGAACTGTATGCTTATAAGTTAATGAATCCCTGTTGTAAAAACCCATTTCTTGTATATTGACAGCCTTTAGAAACTAAAACAGCTCTTCATAAATGGTTTTATCCTCTGTCCAGATGTTCTATCCAATACTGAGAGTGGTGTATTGAAGTCTCCAACTATTATTGTAGAGACATCTACTTCTCCCTTCAGCTTTGTCAGTGTATGCCTCATGTATCTTGGGGCACTGAGTTTAGGTGCATAAATATTTAGAATATTTATTTCTTCCTGTTGAATTGCCCCTTTTATTAATGTATAATGACCTTCTTCATTCCTTATAATTGTTTTGCATTTAAAATCTATTTTGTCCAATATTAGTATCACTACTCCAGCTCTTTTTTGGTTACTATTTGCATGGAATATCTTTTTTCCAACCTTTCACTTTAAACCTGATTGTGTCCTTACATCTGAGGTGAGTCTCTCGTAGACAACATATAGATGGCTCATATTTTTTTAATTCATTCTATCAGTCTATGTCTTTTGATTGGGGAGTTCAAGCCATTAACATTCAATGTTATAACTGTAAAGGCATTACTTACTTCATTCATTTTGAACTTTGGCTTTCTGTTGTCATATCATACTATAGTCTATCTTTTTACCCTTCAATTTACTCTTTCTGATAATCTTTATTTCTGCACTCTTCTCCAAGTCTCTTGCCCTTGTTTTATCCTTTCAGCCTGTAGCACTCCCTTTAGTACCTCTTATAATTCTGGTCTTTTGGTAACATAATGTACTACTCAGCCAAAGGGGTGCTGATGCAAAGTACCAGGAATCTGTTATCTTTTGTAAAGGGTATTTATTTGGGGTAGAAGCTTACAGTCATGAGGCCATAAAGAGTAAGTTACTTCCCTCATCAAAGTCTGTTGTCACATGTTAGAGCAAGATGGCTGCCAGCTCTGTGAGGGTTCAGCCTTCCTCTTCCTCCTAAGGCGCCATGGCCCCAGCTCCTTGTGATCTCAGCTGTAGGCTAGCATAAGGCTCATCTCTCTCCCTGGGGCTTGTTTCTTTCTGGGCTTTCTCAGGTGTTCAGGGTTCTGGTCTCTTCAGCTGCAAACTATCAGGCAAACGGCTAGGCTTTCTCTCTGGGGCTGCAGCATCCAAAACTTAACTTTCTGTTTTTTCCTTCCCTGTCTTTGATTGAGCATCCATTTATATTGTACACAAAGGGGTGGGGGTGGGGACACAAATTGAGTTGCCCTAATGACATGGTCAAATAAAAGCCCTAATAGTTTTTTTTTTTTTTTTTAAACTGAGACGGTGAAGGACAGAACCCTGGGGTACTCCGGTGTTTATTTTATTTTATTTATTTATTTATTTATTTTTACCGGGAGGTTCCGGGGATCGAACCCAGGTCCCTCCATATGGGAGACGGATGCCCAACCATTTGAGCCACATCTGCCCCCACTAATATTGATTTAATAAGGTAAAAGTGAAACCTCTGAATCTAATACAATCTAATATGCCCAGAGGAACAGACCAGTTTACAAACACAATCCAATATTTATGTTTGGAATTCCTAAACAATACCAAACTGCCACACATATTCTATCAGTTTTTGTTTTTCTGTGAAGACTTTGAACTCCCGTTCATTTTTGAAGGACAGCTTTGCTTGATACAGAATTCTTGTCCTGGTCTGCTGACCTCCAAAGCAGGTGCTTCAGGCTGATTTTGGTTCTTTTTCTGTTGTTTTTGTGATAGAGTTGAGCCTTATCTGCCTAACCCAACACCTTCTTCCCACAATCCCTTTCATAAATGTTTTTGACTTCAAGTCTATTTTATGATATTAGTATAGCTACCCCGGCTCTCTTTAGGTTATAACTTGCATGGTATAGTTTTTCCATTCTTTTACTTTCAACCTATTTACGTCTTTGAATTTAAGGTGAGTCTCTTATAGACAGCAAATATTTTGGCAATGCTTTTTTAAAATCCATTCTGCCAATCGTGACCTTTTGACTGAAGAGTTTAATCTATTCACATTTAAAGTTGGTACTGACAATAAGGACTTCTTTTTGCCATTCTGCTGTTTAGTCTTTGTACATCATACACCAATTCTTCAATTAATGCCTACTTTCATATTTATTTAATTGTTTGTATTATACCATATTAAGTCCCTTCTCCATTCTATCTGGTTGTATTTTCCATCTATTATCCTTTTTTACCATGAGGTTAAAATTTAGCATCCTAAATATATGACAATTATATTTGATTTGATGCCTACTTGAGTTTACTAGCATACACATCAACTGTTCTTATACTCCTCTGTCCTCCTTCCTTTTTTGAACTTGTTGCAAATGATATTTTATGTCCAGAACCATAGAGATGTCATTATATTTTTGCATTTACATTTTAGCACCCATAGGGAATATGAAGTGGCATTATGCACCAAAAAATAAAATAATAATAATAATAAAAAAAATACAAAAGTAGAAAAGTACTGGCATTTATAATTACAGAAATTGTTACTTCTACTGGAGGTCCTTATTTCTTTACACCGCTTCGAACCACTCTCTAGTGTCATTTCCATTCTGGCTGAAGAACTCATTGTTTATAGGGCAGGTCTAGTGGTGATGAACACCCTCAGCTTTTGCTTTTCTGGGAATATCTTAATATCTTCATTTTTTAAAGAAAGTCTCACCAGGTATAAAATTCTTGAATGACAGCTGTTTTCTTTCAGTGCTAAGTATTTCAACCCACTGTCTTCTTGCCTTCTTGATTTCTCACGAGAAATCTGCAGTTAATCTAATTTTAACTTTCTTATACATAGCACATTGTTTTTCTCTTTCTTTCACAACTCTATCCTTGTCCTTTGCATTTGACAGTTTGATGAGTATATGACTGGAAATATTTTTCTTCACGTTTATCCTGTGTGGTGTTCTCTGGGCTTCTTTGATGTGTATATCCATGTCTTTTGCTAAGTTTGGAAAGTTTTCTGTTGTTTCTTTTTGAATATTCCTTTGTCCACTTTTTCTGTTTCTTCCCCTTCTAGGACCCCCATATGCATATATTGTTATGCTTGCTGGCATCATAAAGGTCTCTTAGACTACATTTACTTTTTGTAATTCTTTTTCCTTTCTGTTCCTCAGCCTAACTCATTTACAATTGTCTTCTCTGTGAGTTCACTGATTCTTTCTTCTGTCAGCTACAATCTGCTGTGGAAACTCTCCTGGTAATTTTTCATTTCAGTTATTTTGGGCTTTAACTCTAGTGGTTCTGTTTGGTTCTTTTTAAAAATTTCTATTTTTTATTGAATTTCTCACATTTGTTCATTGGTTTTGTTTTGTTTTGATAACCTTTAGTTTTTTCTCTGTATTTTCTTTCATATTGCAGATAATTTTTAAAGATTTTTTTCAGTTTGTCCACATTCTGGTCTACTTTATTAATGTTTTCTGGATTTTTATCCTTCCTTTTTGAATTGGCCATCATTTCCTGTTCTTGTCAGTCTTGTAATCTTTTGTTAATGTTAACTCTGGTATTTATTCCCCAAGTTGTGTGTTTCTTGAGTTTGTAAAAAGCTGTTAATATGACAAAGATTTTCCTGAGTGTCATCCCTATTATCAGGAAGGTCTGCCCAAGGTGAAAGCAAAGTGCAGGGTCCTCCTTGTCTTTTCTGTGTCTGTGTCCTTTCTTGGGCTTGGGCTTGCTAGTGACCTTAGTAGTTCCCTTGTTTACAGGAGTTTGAATGGCCCCTCTTCTTTTCAAGAGAAATACCTTCTCCCTCTCTGGGTGTTCCACTGTCATACTTAAAGAGGTAAGCCTATGACCCAGGCTGTTCACCTCAAATGTTTCTTACACTGCTTTCTTTGTCTTAAGTTTCTTTCCCCTATAGGGTAAATTTTGGGAGGGGTGACACACCAGAAAGGAGTTTCCCAAGTCAGCCTTTCCCATCCAGATCAAGGCCAGGGACCTACAAAGGGAGTGCCAGCCAGCTCCAAACTGCCTTGGGTAAGAGATGAGGGAGGGGCTCGTGAGAGTGCCAGGAACTTCTTCCATGGCTCCCTTAAGCTGTGCCTTCTTCACTTCTCCAGCAAATGCAGTCCTTCATTTCCCTACCACTCTGAAGAAGTATACCATCTTTAATTCTCCTCTACCACCTTTGCCCAGGGTTGGTTGGAACAATGGCCACCCTTAAAGCCAGGCCCACAATAATCTAAAGAAGCCAATCAAAGGCAGTGATCAGCGATCAGTTGGTGCCCACATTTTGGCAAAGTTAATTTTTATGTCCCTTCCTGGAACCAACAAGCTAGCCAAGGGCTGGGCCTCACTGCTCCCTGCTAGGAAAGTGGGGGTTGGATGATGGTAACCACTGCATGGAGAAAGCACTTTACTAGTATTTACTGTAATTTACCAGCCTCTTCCTGCTACTCCCTGGGTGCTGTACAGTGTTCTACTGGACTCCAGGGTTTTGAAATAGCTTATTCAGAGAATCCTGCCTGTTCAATAGGTGTTTTGTTGGATGGACTGATTCTTGAGGCTCTCTACTTTGCATTCTCCCCACAATCTTTGCGTTGTTTCTTAATCAGATTATAATTAAATTCAGTCTCAGACATATAATTTCAACATGTAGGTTGTTTTTTCTTAATGATGAGCTCCATGTTGGTTAATTTTATGTGTCCACTTGGTTTGGTGTCCTGTTGTTTGATCAAACACTGGCCTAGATGTTGTTGTGAAGGCATTTTGAAAATGTGATTAACATTTAAAACCAGTTGACTTTAAAGTAGATTACCCTCCAAAATGTGGGTGGGCTTTGTCCAATCCCTTGAAGGCTTTAAGAGCAAAAAACTGAGGTTTCCCAGAGAAGAAGAAATTCTGCCTCAATACTACATCATCAATCCTTGTCTGAGTTTCCATCTTGCAAGACTGCTGTATGGATTTCAGATTCAAGACTGCAATATCAAGTCTTTGTGGAATTTCTAGCCTGCTAGACTGTCCTGCAGATTCTGGACTTGCCAGTCCCACAATCATCCGAGCCAATTCCTTAAAATAAATCTCTTAATCTATATGTACATATGCATATGTGCTGTTGGTTCTGTTTCTCTGGAGAACCATGACTGGTATAAGCACTTAACACATTAGTACATAAACAACAGGTTGCTTCTGTCCCCATCTCTCCCTGCCATATCTATCCATCCATCTATCCATTCATCCATCCATCCAACCATCCATCCATCCATCCATCCATCCATCCATCCATCCATCCATCCATTTTAGTTTCCTAGGCTTTTCAAAGCAGATCCAATGAAATGGGTTGGCTTAAATAATTGGAATTTATTAGTTTGCAGTTTCAGTCTAGGAAAATGTCCAAATCAAGGCATCAATTAAGGCAATGTTTTCTTCCTGAAGACAGCAGCCAGTTATTCTTGACTTCTCTGCCATATGGCAAGGTACATGGCAGTGTCTGCTGTTCTCTCCCTGCTCTTCTGTGTTTTGCTGCTTTAAACTTCTTGCTTCCATGACTTTCTTTCTTTCTGTATACATTTCCATTTATAAGTGACTTCAGTAATAGGATTAAGACCCATCCTGAATGAGGTAGGTCACACCTTAACTGAAGTAGCCTCATCAAAAGGTCTTACTTACAATGGATTTACACCCACAGGAATAGATTAACATTAAGAACATGGTTTTCTTGGGTGCATACAGCTTCAAACCACCACACCATCTCTCTCCTCTCTCTCTCTCTCTCTCTCTCTCTCTCTCTCTCTCTCTGTCTCTCTCTGTCATCTCTATAATATATTTATTTATCTATATATCTTTGTCTATCTCTCATCTATCTATCATGCATTTATCTACCCATCATCTCTCATCCAATTGAACCACTTAAGATTTGAAAATTTCACATGGGCAAGCCTCAGTTTCTCTGTTTGCTTAGGTCCCTTAGTCATTAACTCTATCTCTAAAGCTTGTAGCCAAGACAAAAGTATCTGCTTTGTCACACACCACCTTGCCACTTTAGTAAAAAATGTTTGCTCTGACTTATCCTATACACAAACCCTAAGCGGCTGCCTGTCTCAACAGTTTGACTTCTCCTCCCACCTACTGCTTTTTATTGCCCTTCAGATTTGATACAACATATCAGTTCCCTAATCCTTCTGTGTCCCTCCCTGACTATTTTCAGTTTCCCTGTGGCTACACTCCCATAGCTGGCTCTCGGTGTATACCATACACCATTAGACTTGGCTCTGAATCTCCTTGAACTCATCAATACCCTCTGCCATTCTTTCTTCCCTCAGCCTCCTGCTAGCTTCCTTTTAGCCTCACCAAGGGAGCCCAGAGAAGCTTCTCTTTATGAGAACCGATTTGGCAAAAGCATCATTGCATGCAAGAGCAAGATTGTGAAGATCAAACTGAACAGGTAAATGGATGTGAATATATTTTAGATGTATGTAACATGTAACACTGGAAAGTATTATGTTTCAAGTTTTAAAAATGCATGCTACCATGCACAAGTTCAATATTTCAGTAAAATTTTATTCTAAGAGTGGTGATTGAACATAAGGAATGGGTCAGTTTGGATGAGAACATATGAATATTTTGCCAAAGAAAGAAATATATAAATATTTTTTAACAAGTCAGATTATATCTGAAAAGATAAAAGATGCTCCCAGTACAAGATGTTAATTTTGGTTTCTATTCACAGTGAGAAATAAAATGAATCTGACATATCTTTTTCTTTGTAAGACTCTCTTGTTTTTTCCTTAGCACCCTGTTCTCATTCGGGTGTTTTAAAACCTGAATTTTATTCAGTTTTATTTGCACAAGTATATAAATAAGTTACATGTCCTAATGCATACAGTATGATCTTCACTTTTTAAAGTAGAATACTGCATTGACTCCTTCATAATTTCCAGGCATCTTGCCCATCTTTCAAAATCTTAAAATTATAGCTAGCAGCCTTGCAGTGACTGTTCCCAACACCTTAAGTAGCTTATTAATTGGGTTTGAAATTTTCATCTAGACTGGACTTTCAGTACATTCAATTAAAATTAATGGGTGTCCATGAGGCTGCTGGTTCAGAGTTGAGTCCTTGCCAACCCATCTCTAACCCAAAGTAAAAAAAAGTATGTTCCCTTTTGGAAAAAGTCTCTGTTGCAATCAGCAAATGATCCTACAACTCTTCATCATTGTCAGTGATTACCTTAATACCGTTTCCCCTTGTCCTAAAGTACCTCTTGCCCCACAGAATTGGTGAAAATGGTTAACTATCCCATGGTCACAGCTTTGACATCGAGGAAGGTATATTTCTGGGTGCCATGGTGACTACTCCAGCTGCAGTTTATCAAGTTGTTCTGGGCTGTCTGGAAAGATTTATTTTAAATTGGGGAAAAGAAATGTTTGGAAAAAAGAAATGTTTCAAAGGTTGTCTTTGAGAATGGAATTTTGGAACATTTTTTTATGCTGTTCTTCAGAATCTAATCCCCGCCATTTAGTAGTTAATCTCACAGTCCCAACTGCAGACACGGTGAAACTGAAAAGAAACCTATTGAAAGGAAATAACTTAGGTATCATTATTAGTAATGTAAATGTAATGTTATTGAATTCTTAACTATCTAAGTCATAATGATGTTCTATGCTTATTTGGCATAGCAATGATATCCATGTCATTTTCAAGGTAAAAAGGATTTTAAAAGAAGGGAAAATAACATATAACGACATTCTCCCTTACAACACTATAATGCTTTGGAAATCCAAGTCATATATATAAAGCTTTATATATATATATATATATTTATTTATTTCCCTCATAGCTCCTATTTTAATATCTAGATGTTGGCCACTAAAATTTTGCTCAAATAAATGAATATATAAAATGAATGCATTAGAATTCAGCCTTATACCTATAGATTAAAAGCACCTGGTAGCAAATGCATGCCATCCCTGAAATTCTGAATGTCACAAGCCTAGAGTACACTAGGACAGACATTTAAGACTCTATCTAGTCTTAACACTGAGTCTTTTACCAAAATGGAATAGTTATTGGGTGCAGTTGGGGAAATGCCATTTATCACATTAGTCTAGAATTCCTTCTGTTCTGAAACAAATACCCAGAAATTATTTTTAGCTTATATTATATATAACTTTCAAAGAGCTGTACTTGGAGACCTACCAAATGAAAAATGTAAGCATTACTATAGACAGAATCTTTCTGATTCTGGAGAATAAAGGCATATCCTTGAAATTAAATAGAATTACATGGTTTTAACTAATTATGACTTAATTAGTAGAATCAGTGTTTGTAGAATTAGGGCATTTTACTTTTCATTCCTTTAAAAATACTGAAAAAAATATGTTACAAGTACTAATTAGCCAGCTATTACTATTTGGTAAAGTAAGAGTTGACCCTAGCGTGCCCGGTCATGTGAAACCAAGCACTCTGGGTCTGAGTTGCCTTATTATAACAAGAATTGGACTAGGTGATGTTCCACAAATTATATTCTATAATTTTATGGTCTATCTTATTCAGATGTCATCAGATTATTTTCAACTAGCTAAACAACATGAAATCACTAAGCAAGCACCTAGTTGTATGAGAAAGTGTCCATGGTTTCACAGCAGCAAGGATCTCTGGTAAACATCATTTCATCACCTTCCTTTAAAAGCCATCTTCTGCTACCAGCTCCTTTAATGCAAATGGACCATTCATTCGATGCTCACAAACCATCTATCACTTTCCTATTTGAAAATTCTCCACCGAAGTTATCTTTGTTTTTGCCCCTTCATCTTTCCTAAGTTCCCATGCTTTTCTACCTTTCTCTGGCATTTGTTGTTGTGACCCATATCATCCTCTACATGCTTTCCAGCACTGCATAAGTTCTCAGCTAATCTGCATCTCTTCTACTTTCTTAACCATAAAGCTTCTCATAATAACTTTTGATTTTTATGACAAAATACAATAACCTGCAAAAGTGAGTTCCTTACTCTTCTTTCCTTAAGATGCTCACATCTTCCAACCTGATTGACTCAGCAGTATCTACCGGGCATCTGCTACAAGCTTGGCACTGTTCAAGGGATTCTGGACACAATGATGAGAAAATAGACTCCAGCCCTGCATTTTATGTGGCCTCCAGTCCAGTATGATTGATAGAAGAGTCATATGATATATATTTATAGTTAGGTCCTCTGAAAGGTAGGGCCTTACTTCTATGGCGTCCAAGGTCCAGCAGCGGGGTTGTGGAAAAGGCCAGTGGTAGGATGTAGCACAGTCTATTTCAGGAACTGAAAAGTGTTTATATATGTAAAAGAAGACAACTCTAAGGTATGTTCTGGTGATTTATTAGGCAGCGGGACCTACTGTGAAAGCTGATGTTCACCCATCATTGTACTGAGAGTATAGTTACTACAGATTTCCAAAGTTTCCCTTGGCTTTGGCATTTCCTCATCAGGGTTGAGACTATACCTTGTCCATACATCATTTATTTTTGTGCTTATGGATTATTAGAGAGATAAGTCATCACCATTACCAGGTAAATCCCTTTCCCCTGGTAATTCCACAAGTTTCAAAGCTGTACTACAGTGTGATTAATGTGTGTGTGTGTTTAGGGGGTTGGAGAATCCTAGATTAAATAAATAAAAGATAAATACGTGAATGGGCAATATCCCAATGCCACCACAGCTACTATTATTGTAAGCATAGAGATAGTCTTTTTCTATTCCACTGCGGAAGGCAGGTGTGAACGGGCATTCAGAGAATGCAGAGAAGCCATAGTTTATCTGGGGGAAGAGGAGAGAAAGGAGCGTGGAGGTTTTCACCACGTTTTCCTGAGGGGCTCCTCAGCAAGGCCTCAGTTCTGAGCGATGCACATCTTGTCTTGATCCTCCAGAGGGACGTACGTTTGGGCTTCCCATATTTGCATTGCTTTCTTCAGAGAGTATAAGTTCAAGGTATTCCTTGGTTCTTAAGGAACTCCCCAAGTAAGAGACACATGCAGTAATCCTGAATAGAAATCCCAGCAATATCAGCCAGGTCTACTTATCAATAAATTGTCAGTAACAAAATCTTTGCTATTGAATGAAAAATTGAAATTCTCTGATTTAAAAATGAAATGTTATATTAAAAAGAAAAAAGGAAATGCATTTGGGTAGACTTGTATTTTATCTCAGCATTTGGGCAACACTATTTGTTCTAACCCACTACATCTATTCATCAGAATTCAGGTAAAACTCTGAAAAATGTAAACATGATTTCCACAGAACAAACAGAATAATGATGTTGCAAACAATGATATGCTCTGTACAAGCCAGCATAACATTTTCACTCCAAACAATCTTTCTGCACAATTTCCCCCAGATGATGGAGTATGCAAAAGAGCCTTTCTTATACCAGCTTTAATTTATGTTTACATTCCCAATAAATTATATATCTAATATTTATATAGCATTTTATCACTTGCAGCATGTTTTCACAGTTCATGTTTATTATCTCATTTCAAATTAACAACACTCCTTGGTATATAGGTGGGTATCATAATTCCAATTTGAGGGATGAAAAGAGATTCAAAGAAGTTAATAATTTGTCCAACATCAGATAAAATGTTATTGGCAAAGCTGATAAGTGTTGTCATCAATTATTAAGGAAGGAACACATCAGGGACATTATGATAGATGCCTTAGACACTTTTAGCTGTAATGTTTGTATCAACCTTCCAAGGAAGGTAACAGGCTCCCAGTTACCTGATATGATAACCAAGGTTAACCCAGCTGAGTAAGTGGCAGAACTTAGTCCTAAAGAAGATCATTTCGCTGTGAATCCCAAAATAGTTTTCTTCACTCACATTAGATTCTCTCCTCATCTAGATAGTTTATATCAATGAATTTCATGATAGAATAATTTGCATTCATATTTTTCAGATCAAATGATTAAATATAATTTATATTTGATTCCTGGAGATTTCTGGAGACACTGTCTTTTTTTTTCCCCTCAGTACTTATTTTGAATGTTAATTTTCTGTCAAATTACCAATTTCTTCTCCTCCCTTCAGAATGCTTTAATATGGGAGTCAGCATTTGGCAATGTTGATTTAGATGTTGCAACATAAACTCTATAGAAATATTTAACTTATGCTTGTGCATATTTACATTTTTTCAGACATTTCTCTTAGTTAAGACTTAAATTAATGGAGCAGAGAAGAAATCCTGTGGAAGCTCTATTATCATCATCATCACCAAATCTTTATTTCTAAGCACTTTACAAAATAAAGAAGGTATAATTCCTTTTTCCTAAAGTCTAAGGTCTGATAAGAGGGTAGTCTGTAGACTGAACATCCAGAAAGAAGTGGTTTTCAAATAATTAATTATACTGTTGTTTACAAATGAAAAATCAAATGCTAGGTTATTGATATCCCCATAAGACATATCATATAGTAAATCATAACTGGATCATGAATTGGGATTTTTGATCCAAAAATGGATCAGTCACTGTGGATATTCACAGGAATTGATCTCACCCCAAATTAGGATGTCACCCAGAACGTTAGTGTTCAAGGACTTTACATATTTTAATTCCAGTAAGCAGGGAGGTAAAAATAATTTACATATTCTATTACTTTTAAAAATATTATTTCTGAAGAACTGCATAAATTCTGATTTTTGTGTACATTTCAATTCAACTCATTTGAAAATGCCTAGAGAACTCATTTAAATATCCATATTAAAAATATTAACACCATCGATGCTGACCCAACTTTGTAGTTTTTACTTAGCTATGTGCACATTTTACTTCTTAATATCTCTTATTGGTACTTAGCTCGTTTGGATTTGATTCTATATTTCAAGAAGCAGAATTGAGTTATTCTAGACTTGGAAGTTAATGAGGGTCATTCCTTCATAAATGCTAGAAGAACCAAGTAATATATTGGTTTTCATATGTAGCACTGCCCTCTACTGGGTAAAAAAATACCTGATGTTATTAATGGATTTCTAATCACTTAAGAATTGCTTGGTAGAAACTATATGAGAACATCCAAATTTAACTACCCTCCCCCCCTTTATTTTTAAGTTGAAGAGGCTGAGAATTATTATCATAGAATATGAGAATCTTCAACTTCTTCATATAGACATTTTTACTTCTCCAAACTTTTATTTTCAGTAAATGTGTTCTTTGATTTGTATATGAAAATTCTTCATCTAAACTTAGATCCTTTGGGGGCTGTGACAGTTTGAAGTTATTTTATGAATCCTAAGAGGAAAAAAATTGTTTTCTTAAACTAAACTATTCCTGTGGGTATGGTATCCTTTGATTGCATTAAATTCAGTCTAGGGGCCTTTGATTAGATTGCTTGAGAAGACTGATTTAGTGCTTTTGATTGGCCTGCTTCAGTGGGGTGTGACTCAGGTCAAGTCTCTGCTCTCTTGCTGTGTCTGATATAAATGGAGGCACAGAGAAAGGCACACAGGAAAAAGAAGCTGCCGTATTTTTCTTGTGTGTGAGAAAGGACTCTCAGTTATGCCCACAGCTGAGCTCCAGGAGAGACACCCCCCCCCCAAGAGGCTCAAAGAGCTGAAGCCCAGGGAGAGATGATAGACCTGATAGCTTGCAGCTGAACTCAGGAAGAAAGCAGAGCAGCTGAGACTGATAGAGGAGGCCCAAAAAAGGGACAAACCCTATGCCTGGTTGCCCACAGCTGAGCTCTGGGAGATGGTAAATTCTGGAGGAGAAGGCAGAGACCTTGGCAGAGACCAGCTGTCATCTTGCTTTGTCATGTGGCTGGACAGTAGGATCAACAGTAGCTGACTTAAGTGAGAAAATACCTGTGATGGTGTCTTGGTTTGGATATTTCATGGCCTCAGAACTGTAAGCTTTTACTCCAAATAAATCCCCTTTATAAAAGCCAATTCATTTCTGGTAGTTTGTATTGGCAACCTCTTGGTAAATGAAAACAGGGGCTTATACAAATAAGAGATAACTAGAATATTATTTACTAGTTATTTGATAATGAAATTAAAATCAGTTTGGCATTAATGCCAAGGATATTTTATCTGAGTTGGTTCTTGGGGGGACAGGCAGAAAGTAATATTAACTTTATATTTTATTTTATTTATAACTTTAGCTGTATTAATGATCAATAAATTTGAATGGAGGTAGAATGTTGAGTGTTTGCTTTTAGGTGTGCTCACTGTAGTATATCAGTGACATAGTGTGAAGTATATTTCTTCAATTTTCTTCCTTTCTGACAATGTAGGCCAGAGGTTTAAGAAATTAACACCTTAACCAGACTGTTTTTTTACCTCTTAATTGGAAAGACCAAGATACAGTAGCAGTGTGTCAGTGTGCTCAAGGAAATATTGAACATAAACTCTAAGAAATACTGAATAATCGTTGAAAAATATGATCAGTTAAATCAGTAAATGAAAAAAAATGATTTCAAAACAAACTGTGTGCAAAGGTGGCAAAAAAAAAAACTCTCAGGAAAAATATTTTCTACATCATTTCAATGATCTGAAACTAATTAAGTACAAGTCTTTATGAATCTTGTATATCATATTAATATCATTTTTCTCAACCAAACTTTTACAAATATAGGATATCTTGTAGCCAGTTCTAGGTCATATTCTCTTACAGGTACCTATAATGCTATTCCATGGTACTTGTTAGGTACTGAATTAAATTTTTAAAAATTAGCTGACCTGAGTAGAATTGACAACTTCCTGTGAAAACTGAGGATGCAACAAAGATATTTTCTAACCAGAAGCAAAGGTGTATCCGATGACAGGGCCAAGCTCTTTTAAAAATAGTTTTTGCTCTTTTTTAATTAAAAGGAATAATTTTACATGAAAGTGGAATCTCATATATGTATTTCAGTGAGGATTTTTCCCTTGCCAGATTTACCAAGAATTTTTTCAAACAATGTCAATCCACGAGATTCAGTTTCTAAACAGAGTTTCACTTACAAGAATTCTAAAGAGATTTGGCTGCTCATTGAGCAGTTTCTTTTTAAATTCACATGGCTGGTCAGGATGTTGTGGAAATGCCTGACATTTTTACCTAGAGAAGCTCTCAACTACTGAGACTTCCTGGGGCTTTTGTGAACATCCATCCTACATCTGAACTTTCTAGAAATAAAGAATCCATCATGACATTGCCTCCACTTCATATCCTATTACTAACGGTTAAACTTTTGGTTAAAGTCTAAAATCCTCATTCTTGGCATTATTGGCATTGAGTCTTTCAGAATCCAACCTCTCTTGCCTCTTTAGCCTTGGTGTAGATAATGCCCCCCCCTTACCACCCTCCCCCCCGCCCTCCCCACACAGTCACTCACATCCCGGTTTGAATCACATCAAACTGTCTTTTTTCCTTTTTCACTCTAGAACAAGAATCCTTAATAAAGGTTCCACAGGGGTCTGTGGATAGAATTGAAAACATCTATGGACATCAATGGAAGAAAGGTCTTTCTTTCCACAATTTCCAAATGAAATGTAGTATTTCCTTCATTTATGAATGTAATAAAAACATGATAAAAAGCATCGGAGAATATTTCACCAATAATAGTCTTGTTATTTTATATCATATTGTACTTGTTGCAGATGTTTCAAATTGTCCTTAGTACTCACCAGAACTTCAAATTACAGTACTTATTAGAGCCAATACTAGATCATATTATTTAATGCATTAGTATCAAAGCAACCCTTCACCATATCACATTTTTAAATAATTTGGTGACTGTGTTTATTGTTGGTTTTCTTTGTTGTCATATTTTTTATTTCAAGGATTTAAAAATATGACTCTGTCTTCTACTTTTGGGTAGGAAAGAGTAAATTACAGCTGTCCAAATTAAAACAATTAGAAAGCCTATTAAATTACCAAAAAAAATACATTTTAAAACATATCAGAGAAGAGTGGAAGAAATAAAGGAACTCCCCAAAAATGAATGAATGAAGTGCTGAAAATGGAGACCAAGGAAAAAAATCTTAAAAGGTGCCAGAGGAAAAAAAAGATTTCTGTTGAAATACTACTTAAGGCTGACTTCTCAACAGAAATGATGGAAGCTAACAGATAATGGAATGATAATTTTAAAGTGCTGTAAGAAAACACTGCCAATATACTATCATATACAGAGCAAAAATATCCTACTAAAATGGAGAAGAAATAAAGATATTTTCAGACAAAAAATAATTAAGAAATCTTTTGCCAAAAAGCAAGTATTAAAAGAAAACGTAAAGAAACTTCATTTGTCAAAAGGAAAATTATCCCTGAAAAGTGAAAAAAAAAAATGCAGAAAAAATTAGGTACCAGAGAAAGTGTGTGTATAATATTCAGAAAAAGGTCCTCTACAAAACATCTACTCATTAATTATTTTCTTCAAAGCATATTAACTTGGATAGGACCACATATTGTCATAAAAATATCAGTTCTCTGCAATTTTATACATAAATTTAATTCATTTTTATATAAACCAATGTTTCTTAAAATAAATAAACCAATACTAAGAACAATAAGATTGAATTTTTAAATTGAATATTTTGATATAAGTTTCACATGGAAAAATAAACATGCAGGTATTACTTAGACAACCCTGAAAAACAAGAAAAATTAGGGAAACTATACTTAGTCAAGTCTAAAAATATAGTATAAATAATCTATAATTAAAAATGTGTCACTGGCACATGAATAAACAGATTAATGTAAACGGACACAAAATTCAGAAATCAACCACAGTACCTAAGGAAATTTAATCTACTCCAAATGTCCCAGCTCTGTATATTGATTATATTTACACATATCCTTTCACAAAATCCGTTACTCTTTAATGTAATAATGAGTTTAGTAGTCTCTCTTCTTCATTGTATTAAACACCCTGTAACAGCAGCAAATTCATTTGCTTTATGCATTGTTATATGCACAATGGCTAGCACAGTGTCCAACCCAAGGTGTATCCCAATTATAGAAAGGAATCTAGAAAGACAAGCAAAGATATCAGTGGAGATGGGTTCATTCAACTGCATGGAAATAATTTGATAAAAGTATAAACCCTGACACCCATTCAAGGAATGTCTGCTTTTTCCCATGCTTCCATCCAATCACCCCAGATCCTGGGTGATAGGCTATTACAGTATTGTTATATTGATAACACTTCTATTGGTTGCCAACAAGCTATCTAAAAAGAAATATATGTTCCTCAATTTATTTTATAAATCTGTTTAAAAGTTTAATAAATGGGAAATAAATCAATCTGATTAACTCACACTGGCTTGTTAACATGTAAAAAGGCAAACATTTTATCTAAAACTTGATAAATTATTAAATACATGACACAGCTTCAGTGGCACCGCAATAACTATAATGTTGAAATTAAATGTTCTTAAACATTTTTATTGATTTTATTATGCATGGGTATAAAAGGTGTCAACAGAGGGGAAGTTAATCAATAGTTCTGAACTTACTGATGCCAAGACCACTTTTTAACATAAATACATCAAAGCGTTTACATTTTAGTTAATAAATATCCATATTATATTTGATGGGAAATATTAAGCAACAGAAAAGAATTTGCTTTGAAGGCTGTCTAACTTTGGCCCACTTTTAAAAATATGCACACCTGCAAAACAATTTTATTTATCTGAAAACAGATACTCTATTTTCAGTAGAAAATTGGGGACTGCTGAAACAGGAGTGGATTTTTTCAAAACTTCTAGAACACTCAAGAAATAGATATGGAATTACATGGGAAAGGTCAAGTAATAAAAATACCTGAGAGCAAAGCGTATTTAAATGAATAGATGTGTGATGATTGAATCAAAAGGGGGCTTATACGGTTTCTAGTGAATAAACTCTAGTAATATCCTGCTCAATAGCTGTCCTGTGGTTCCAGGAAATGACTTAGTCTCATCTTTACTCTTTAAAGACAAGTCTCTTTAATGAGCAGTTAACCAATAATCACATGCAATGTGCTCTGCTCCGTGCCAATTACTGCTCAGATGGAGAAAATTTATGACAAGATCCTTGACTTTAAACAGGTGGCAATTAGACAAGAGTACCTCTACATAAATGGTAAAGGTTTTAAGTGTGGCTTTTGGTAACAATGTAAAATGAACTGAAGCAAACATGGCATATCACAGCACACAAGGCATAGAGATTCTGGAAAAAATTGAGGATTTTATTATCAGTATGGCTAGAAGTTTATCAGTTTCATTGATCTTTTTAAACAACCCGCTTTCGGTTTCATTGTTTTTCTCCAGTGTTCTTTTTTTCTCTTTTCTTTGCCTTGTTTTCAATATCATTGATTTCTGCTTTTATCTTTATTTCCTGCTTTCTGCTTGCATTGGCATTAATTTGCCCAACTGTTTTCTAGTTTCTTAAGTTTGATGTTCCGATCTTCATTGAAAATCTTTCTTCTTTTCTAATATCACCATTTAATGCTCTAAGTTTCCCTCTAAGCATTTCTTTAGCTTTACCCTACAAATTTCGATTTTTTTTTTAAATTCAAAATAAATTCAAAATTTCCTGATTTCCCTTGTGACTTCTGCTTTGATCTATGGGATATATAGGAATGTATTATTTAATTTCCACATATCTAGAGAGTTTCCAGGTACCATTCTATTATTGATTTCCAGTTTCATTATTCCATTGTGTTCAGAGAACATGTTTTCTGCCATTTCAATTATTTAAAATTTATTGAAGTTTGTTTAATGGTCTCTCTTGGTGACTGTTCCATGTACACTTGGAAAGAATGTCTTTTCTGGTCATTTTCAATGATGTATTCTATAAATGTTATTTAGGCCATGTTGCTTGCTAGCTTTGTCCAAGTGTTTTGCATTCATTCTGTTATTCTACTTGTTTTATCTAATACTGAGAGAGGAACTTTGACCTATCTGAGAATAATGGTGAATTCTTTGATTCTCCCAGTTCTATAGGTTTTTCCTTCATGCATTTCAACTGGGTAGTAAGGCAAAGAGACTCCAAGGTGTCCCTCAAGACCCCCGCCTCTGCGTTCATGACTTGTGTGATCCCAGCCCATTGAGTTTGGGTGGGAACTGTGTCCTTCTAAAGAACAGAATATGGAAAAGGTGCCTGGAGGCAGCTCCCGAGATCAGACTCCATGTTGCTAACGACTCTTTCCTTTCTTTCTCCGTTGCTGACTTTGAAGACGCAAGCTTCCATGGGTACATTCACATGACAGGACAGCAGACCACCTCTAAGGGCTGAGGGTAGCTTCTTGCAAGAAAGTGAAACCCTTGTCTTGCAGCTGCCAGGACGTAAATTCTGCCAAACCCTGAGGGGGCTGGGAATGGGATCTTTCCTCAGTTGAGCCGTTGATGAAATTGCAGCCCCAGAGGACACCAGCTTAGCAGCCTGGCGAGACCCTGAGGCAGAGGACCCAGATAAACTGTGCCTGGACTTCTGCCCAAAGAAACTATCAAGTAATACAGGTGGGTCATTTTAAGCTGGCAAATTAAGAATTTTTAAAAAAATCAATGACAGCAATCCAATACAGGGTATTTAGATCATTTAGATTTGATGTAATTGCTGATAAAATTGGATTTAAATCTACCATCTTACCTGTTGCTTTCTATTTCTTTCCTGTTTACCTTGTTCCTGTTCCCTCTTTTATTCTGTCTACTTCTGGATTATTTGAGAATTTTTATGATTCATTTTACCTCCCCTATGGTCTTATTATAACTTCCTTTTTTGTATATGTAGTGGTTGCCTTAAAGTTTAAAATGTATATTTAAATTACCACATGTCTCTCCAAATAATATTAATTAATTAATATTAATAATATTATTAACATTAATAATAAATTAAAAAATCTATTTACAATAGCAACTAAAAGAATCAAATTTCTAGGGATAAATTTAACCAAAGATGTAAAGGACATTATTATTATTATTATTTTAAACAAATTCCCCCCCCCAAGATGGCTTCCTCATCTGTTTTGCTTGTTGTTTTTGCTCATTGTCCACTCATTGTCATTTTTTTTTTCCTTATTGTATGCTTGTTTCTTCTTTAGGAGGCACCGGGAACTGAACCTGGGAATTCCTGTGTGGGAGGTGGGTGCTCAACTGCTTGAGCCACATCCACTCCCTGCTCATTTTGTTTTTACTCATTGTTTGCTCATTGTCTGCTCATTGTTTTTTTCTCATCTGCTTGTTGATTTTTGCTTGTTGTCTGCTTGTTGTTTCTGCTTGATGTCTGCTTGTTGTCTGCTTGTTGTCTGCTCATTGTTTCTTTAGGAGGCACTGGGAACCAAACCCTGGACCTCCCATGTGGGAGGGTGCCCAACTGCCTGAGCCACATCCACTCCCTGTAAAGGACTTATTCATGGAAAACTACAAAACTTTGCTGAAAGAAAAGAAAGATTACCATGTACAGCATAATAACCTTATAACTGTTCCTCTTTCTTCCTTCCAATCTGTGGTAAGCAGAATAATGCTCCCTGCCTCTAAGGATATCCACAGCCAGACCCGATGAGTATGTCATCTTAGGTGGTGCGATCCTTGGAAGCTTTTTGTAGACCCCAGGAAAGAAGCTAATCCATTCCTGTGGGTGTGGGGCCCTTTGATTGGATTGGATTCAGTTGGGCAGGTCTTTGATTGGATTGATTCAGTGAGGCATGACCCAAGGTAGGTCTTGGTCCTCTTTCTGGAGACCTTTATAATCAGAGGACTGAAAGCAGCAGACACACAGAGAAAAAGCTGTAGAGACAGAGAAGGAGCCCAGGCGCACAGATAGGAATTGGAGATAGGAAGCCACAGATGGAGCAGCCAGAAGCTGAAGCCACAAGACCTGGAAGAGAAGCAGAAGCCTCCACTGTGTCTTGCCATGAGGTAGGAGTCCAGGATCGCCAGCAGCTGGCTTTTGGTGAGACAACATCTCTAATGATGCCTTGATTTGGACACTATAGCATCAGAACTGTAGGCTTTTAACCTAAGCAATTCCCATTATAAAAGCCAGCCCATGTCTGGTATATTATTCCCAGCAGCTTTTAGCAAACTTAAACAGGTGGCAAAGGGGAATTAAGATTGCAGATGGAGTTAAGGTTGCTAATCAGCAGAATTTAAAAGAGTGAGATTATCCTGGGTTATATGTGTGGTCCTAATCAAAAAAGGTCCTTAAAAGTGGCAGAGGAATATGTGACTATGGAGGAGGGCACATGGGGGGCAATGCTGTTGCTTTGAAGATGGAAGAAGAGCTACATGTCAAGATGTATGGGCAGACTCGAAGCTGGAAGGACAGGGAGATAGACTCTTTCCTGGGGCCTCCAGGGGGGATCACAGCCCTGCCAGACTCTTGATTATGAGATGCATATCAGATTGCTACATTACAGAACTGTGAGATAGAAAATCTGTGTTGTCAAAGCTGCGAAATTTGTGGTAATTTGTTTCAGCAGCCACAGAAATCTAATGAACATCCCTTGTTCTCGTCTTGCCATACCTTTCACTTTTATATTTGTTACAGATTCTGCAATGAATTTATTACTGTTTTTGATTTAGACAGTAAATTATCCTTGAGATAAAAATGAGTACAGCTAACAATAAATTCTCCAAGCTTTGGTTTGTCTGAAAAATTATTTTGCCTTCATTCTAGAAAGATATTTTCCTTGGGTATTGAATTAGGATTTAGCAAACCCCTCCCCCACTGCTTTAAATATGTCACATCTTCATTCTGGCTTGCTTTATTATATGCTGTCTGCTGTAAATTTCATCTTTGGTGTTCTCTATATAATGTGTCTATTTTTCTGCCTGTCTTTAAGATTTCCTAGCTTTGGTTTTCAACAAATTGATTATGGTATGTGTATTTTTTTTCTTTATTAGAGAAGTTGTGGGTTTACAGAACAATCAGGCATCAAGTACAGGATTCCCATACACCACCCCACCACCAGCACTTTGCATTGGTGTGGAACATTTATTACAGCTGATGATAGCACATTATTATAACTGTACTATTAGAGACCATGGTTTAACTTAGAGTTCATAGCTAGTATAGTGTAAGTCCACGTATTTGTTTTTTAATTTTTATTCTGTACCATATACACAATCTAACATTTCCCTTTTTAATCATATTGAGATATATATTTCAGTGCTTTTAATTGTGTAGCACAATGTTGTGCTGCCATCACCATCTTCCATCACCAAAACATTTCCATCATTCCAAACAGGAACCCTGTACAGTTTCTGCCTTAACTTGCCATTCCCTATCCCCACCCTGTGACCTGGTAACCTATAATCTAGATTCTGACTCTAGGAGTTTGCTTATTTTAATTGTTTCAAAACAGTTAGGTCATACAATATTTGTCTTTGTCTTATTACACTCAATATGATGTCTTCGAAGTTCATCCAGTTTGTCGCATGTATCAGGACTTCATTCCTTTTGTATGGCTGAATAATATTCCATTGTATGTATATGCCACATTTTATTTATTTATTTATACTAGTCATGAGCAATCTGAGGAGGAAATTATGAAAAAAATCTATTTACAATAGCAGCTAAAAGAATCAAATGTCTAGGAATAAATTTAACCAAGGATGTAAAGGACTTATTCATGGAAAATACAAAACTTTGCTAAAAGAAATCAAAGAATATCTAAATAAATGGAAGGACATTCCATGCTTATTAATTGGAAGACTGAATATTGTTAAGATGTCAATTCAACCCAAAATGATTTACAATAGAATCCCAACCAAAATTCCAACAACTTTGTAGAAAGGGAAAAATCAATTATGAAATTCATTTGGATATGGGACCCTGAATAGCCTAAAATATCCTCATGTCTGCTGCTAAGGTTTCCACCACAGATGCAAGAAAAAGAAGGTCCTCACACTTTCTGTTTGTGTGGTGTGGCAGCCAAGATTGAATGGGGGAATACAGGAAATTCTAAAATCATGAGGAAGGGGAAATAATTTTTGCAACTCAGAAATAAA
>JAQZBX010008965.1:31143-47139 GCA_029593785.1 Cabassous unicinctus | reverse complement strand
GAGGAATCGAAAGAAGTGAGAACAGAAGAAGGGTAATAGTAATAGTAATGAAAGTTAGTTGAGAGGCCAAATTGGACTTAGTGAAATGAGTATTTAACTTGTGTATGTAGTGTAGAGTAATAGGAAAAAAAGTGGAGTATCTACAATGGGCTGGGAAACCAAATAGAGGAAAATATATATAATGGTTTAGAAGGCTAGAATGATAAGGAGGGAGAGAAATAGTAAAGAAAGGGCTAAAAGGAAAAGGCTAATATTAATTTAAAAAAGAAGAAAACAAAATAGATAATATAGAGGTTGACCCCCTTAAGTTGTGGGCTAATGAGAAAGTATGATGTCTAAGAACCACAACAGAAAGCAGAAGGCAGAGAGATGAGGGGAGGATAAGAGAAAGCTTTGATGCAATACCAGTAAATACTGAGAATGGGAAATCACTGAGGAAGAAGCACAGCAAAGAAGAGACAAGCTAGCAGCACCTAATTTAAAAAATGAAAGGAAAAAGAAGGGGGAGGAAAGAAGAAAGAAAAGGAAGAGACAACAAATAAACAAAGAGAGCTAAACAATCACACCATCAAGCAGTTAAACAAAGCTAAGGAGGAAGTGCTCCTTCTAGTGTACTTGTGGATCTTCAAAGCCTGCTTGCATTTATCAATTACCCTTCAGTGTTGTATCTGTAGGTATTAAGGCAGATTTTTGGTAGTATACTAAATTAGGAACAGGAATTCATTTTTTAAAGTGACTGTCTTCTTTTTTTTTTTGGCGGGGGGGGTATAAGGGAACCAAAGGAGTCCTCTGCTAGATCACCCCCTTCACCGAGGTGGCCCTAAATAGGGTTGTGGAAACTAATCAAGCCCTACTCACTTCCTTACCTCCCCAGGAGTGCTGAAGCTTTGGTGCTTGTCAGTACAGAGCGATAAAATTGGCTGACTCCACCCCCTCTTGGCCAAGCCTTAGTATCAGCGGGCAGCTGCATAAAACAAGTTTGCTCAGCAGTTTTGCCTCTCCCCTCAGCCTGGCAGTGTTTCCAGCCAGCTTATCTGCTCCCTAAAGCTATGAGGGGAAACCCAAATGACAGAGAGACTGGGAGGGAGGGGAAGCAATCTCACCGAGTGGCAGAGGCAGGGAGGGGTGAGAGGCGAGCAGGGGAGCCGAGCCTGGGATACCAGCCCGGAGGATCTGTGGCGGTGGCAAAAGAGAGTGAGGAAGGCCCAGTGGACACGGTGGCAGCGGCGGAGGGGCGTCAGAGGCTGGAGTGGCTGGAGTGACGGGGAGCGGCGGGAGGGGTGGCAGAGTTGGGGAAAAAATAAAAATTAAAAAAAAATAGAATAAAATAAAATAAAGCTATGAGGGGGTCCAGGCAGCCAAATCCACAGAAGTTAAACCCCTCTCCACCTTCTGTCAGAGCCCTCACTCCCTCAGAGTATGCTCCCACAAGCCAGCAGGCAGCGGGAGTTGCGGATGTAGGATCCGCGGCTCCAGCCAGCCGTTTTCTGTGTGGGCGGGGCTCAGCCATCTGTGCTGACCACCACAAGCAGGCTCAGAACTCACGAATCTCCACTGATCACTCCACGCCATCCATCCGCCAGCTGCTAGACGACCCAAGCCTCCCAATCCATGCGCCCACAGCACAGACCCTTGGGCAGGACCGCATCCACAGTCAGCCGTCCCCGGAGATCTGAATCATGAGCACCCACCTAGATCGACACCATCTTGGTCTTCCTCAGTACTTTTGGTTTTATCTTATTCTAGAACATTAAAAGAAAGAAAATGTCACTCTTTTACAAATTAGATTTTTTCAATATATTAAATTGGTTAGTTATAAAATGAGTGCCCATTATTAGGTTGGTAATAATTCACTATTATCAAGAAGGGAAGCATTTTGCCTCTAGAGTCCTATTTGTTGGTTTTCCTTAGAGGAAAAAGGACATAAAATGAATTGTAAAATAAATTCGTATATGAGCTCTGTATATAAGTGATGAATTTGCTTTTCTTTACTGATGCATTTTCTTTCAATCATTTTACTTTCAAAATGACATATCATATTGGCTATGAAACCTCAGAAAAGGAAAAAGTAAGAAAATTTTGTGCTGAATTCTGGATTTTCTAAGCTAAAAAAAAACTATTAGATGTTTGTAAAGATGTTAATATATTCTGAAAATTTACACATTTAAGAAACTAACAAAATCCAGATATTAATTAGGTAAGTTAAACTGTGCATTTTTGAAATAATATTAGAGTGGGTGGCTAAATAAATATATAAAAATGGTTTGTCTACATCCAAAACCTTTGTATGTAGAATTCTGTTGTATCTAAAGGCATGTTTCTGACTCATCTGCTTTGATATATATTTCTAAGATAATCAGATCCATGGGACCTACTATTCAACAGGGGCATCAAGAAGCAAGTGGAGAGATTACACTGTAGAAGGCTTTTTTGAGTCTTCTATTTTATCAGCTACTGGCCCATTGGGTTAAAAAAGATGGTGAAAGAACTCTTCTTTAGCAGTATATTTTATAAGACAATTATATATCTTATTTTCCTAAAAGATTTAAACTGTAATATTTCCTTGATATTGATGTACTGAATAAATTATGTTTTGAATTTTCCTAAGATCTATCAGTAATAATATTGCTTAGTGGTCTCATTTTCTTTTTCTCTGTGCAGGGGAAACTTAAAGTAACTATTTGATACAGTTATGTACCATATATGATACATTTGCCTTTGACCACATGTAAAAGTATAGGTCACAGAAATAACAAGAAAGCTTAATTGCTGGTTAATTTCCAATAATAGGCCCTTTGTTCTGGATCAACATACATATATGGCTGTTTATGACTATGAAAAAAGCTGACTTCAACAAGTATGATTCATGTGCTCATATGCCTATCTTAATACCAAGTAATCTCACAGAGCAGAGAGAGACATTGCATGGCATTAAGAATTTTCTGATCTACAGCATATGATCAATCAATTCATTGGGTTAATACATAATGGTGTAGACCTTTTCCTGCTCAATATATTATTTACACAAATGTCATTCCTATTTTTTGAACCAGGGATTTATTATGTTTGCCTCAAAAGGAAGGTTTTAATAACACTTATTTCTCCACTCATGAACATATTCTGAATTTTATAGGCCAAACCCAAAGCTTTGAATGAAGAAATGTAAAAATCCAAGGGCCAAATATAGGAAAAATACATTATCATTTCTTCAGGTTACATACTGGTCAATTAGCCTGATATAGAATCCACCATTGTGTTTCTTCAAGAGGTAAATGAGTTATCATAATCCCTGTTTAGAAAAAATTCAACTTAGGAAATGTGGATATAAAGGAAATTGAGTACTGAATATATAATTTAATGAATGCTGACTTAAAATATTGTTTAAATTTAATTTCTTCTATTCACTATTATCTTTTCAAAGTGAAATACAATATATAATACTTTCTAGAATCTTGAGCATTTGAGATATTGAGAATCAATGCTACAGATATTTTTTGCTTCATTCCTTCTTTGCTAACTGATTTAACAAGATTTTGTTTATTGACTAATTTTAACTTTGTATTTTGTGCTTAATATAAAAATTTATTTTAAAAAATTCATTATTTAAAGAACATCAAGGATAAGATTTTATTTTCTCTCTAGTAGGGCACAGAGCTCTTCCTGGTTAAGGAAAAGAAAGAATAGAAATAGTTATAATGCTTTTAATGAAGAATTATAAAAATTTCTAATTTTCTCAGAATTTCTTGGTTAAATCTTTCTGGGTAAAATAACTTGGAAGAAATCAATGGTTGCATTTGCTTAAAGAAACCGTTATCTATATTCTGCATTATTTATGCTACATATTTTATGATCCAAGGAATTATTAACAATTTCCACAAGGAAAAGGATATTATGGTTGAGAATTATGTAGGGAAACTTAGAAGTAGACTTTTGCATTTTATTATTAAAATATATTTTCTGTTTGACTTTTCTGTCATGAACATGTGATGTTTATAGAAACAGAAGAAATTAGATGTTAAAGTGATTAAAAAGAAACCAACTACATTATATTAAGTTGCAAACCTTCAATGAAATCAATGTATTTTTGTAAATAAACATAAACATTGTGATGGTTTGAGTTATTATGCTATACTGACATGTAATTATAAAGTTTTGAAAAGGGTAAATAAGAGCATTATCTACTAAGATATTAAAATTTGAAATTCCATATGGTCGCATAGTTAAATTTTAAGTGGAAAGTGAATTAAATATATATGCAAATATATCTGGTTTCTTGTTTGAGCACCATGCAGACAATATCAACCAGGTTTCATGCATATTATACATAATAAATTTAATTTCAATCAAGGTACAACTTTTAAGGAGATATGTTAATGCTCATATTTAAATAATTATGATTTTGAAATTGTAGAGGTATTGTTATATTTATTGCTTTCCAATAAGAACTTTTTCTCAAATCAGGCAACACTTAAATCATGCATACTTTCACTGAAAATGTATTTATTGACACTTTACTATGTGCCTGCCAGTTGCTAACAGTTATTGTTATACAATTTATATATTAAGGCAAAATACACAGCTTCCAACTTCAAGTTACTTTGTATTGAGTCAGTGCCTTAAACTCTAAACCCGACATAATAAAAAGCAAAAAAAAAAAAAAAAAAAAATGAAGTGCCTAAGGAGATGTGGGGGTGCACCAACAACTTTCACAAATTGTAAAATCTCAAATACTCTACACTAATCAAGAACAGTTTCACTAAGAAGGTGAAATTTTAACTTTAAATTTCTCCATCTAGTTAAGTTTTAAATTTCACCTTCTAGTTTAAAACTGAGAATGAATATTCCAAAAAATATCATAAATTCATGGTATGCTTCTATCAGCAATTATAATAATTGAAATCTGTAATTAAAATAGGTCTAACACAAATTCCTCAACCACAGTTGAATTATTTCCCTAGTGTTGATCGTCACTAGGCTCCTAGCTTTTTGATCCTAACCTTTGGATTTTGGTTTTGCTTTCTCCAGAAAGACCCGTGTGGAGAGAGGAGATGGACATCTACAATCTCACCACCATGGATGAGTTTAACCTCACAGGGCTCTCTGATCTCCCAGAGGTGTACTATCCTCTCTTTGTGTTTTTTGCTGTCATCTACGGGTTACTTTGTTGCAAAACGGTGCCATTCTCCTGGCCATTGGGACTGAGAAAAGTCTGCATACACCTATGTATTACTTCTTGGCAAATCGGTCTCTCAGATATTTTGTGCCCATCAACCACTGTTCCCAAGGTGCTTGAGAACCTCCTGACTGAGAAGCAAAGCATTTCTTTTGTTGGGTGTGCCTCGCAGCTTTATTTTTTGGTGGTCTTAGCAGGGGTGGATGTCTTCCTTCTCACTGTCATGGCTTATGACCGGTATGTGGCCATCTGTTTCCCTCTTCTTTACACCCTCATCATGACCAGGGTATGCTGTGCCCAGCTGAAGGCTGGAACCTGGGCAACAGGACTTCTTAATTCCCTCCTTCATATGGTGTTCACTTTCTGCCTGTCTTTCTGGAAGTCCCATCGTGTTAACCAGCATTATTGTGGCATCCCACAATTGGTGGAACTCTCCTGTTCTTTGACGTATGTGTTACAGAAATGCTTATTTTAGTGGTAGCAAGTGTTTTGTCCATCCCCACCTCTGTAATCACCTTTATTTCTTATATTTACATCATATCCATCATCCTAAAAATTCAATCAGTCGAAGGGAAATGCAAAACCTTCTCCACATATGCTTCCTACCTTCTTATTGTCTGTCTGTTTTACGGCACAGCACTATTTACCTACATCTGACCCTCCTCCAGTCAACACTCCCCTGCCAGAGACAGGCCCATCTCAACGCTGTATATGGTGATCAACCCAATGTTAAACCCCATAATCTACAGCTTGAGAAATTTAGAGGTTAAAAGAGCACTCAGAAGGGTTTTATATCATATAATATGTTTACAGCACACATAATATAGATAAAACTACTTACTTAGCCCTCCACTGAGATTGAATTCATAGAAAGAATTGGAAAAATTGATAGAAAAAAAACATCTAAATCTAGAAATCTATCTATATAGAGTACTCATATTTATGAATATATAGAAATTTACACATTGCACGCACATACATATACCTAGAGTTATGTCTTTGTGTATATCTATATCTCTGTATATGCATTAAAAACAAAAAATTTTCTTCCAAAATAAATATTTTTGAGGGTAAAACATAATAACAGTATGTTACTATGTATGTTGTTAGTATATTACATTATCAATAGTAATTGAACTGGTTAAAGTGGTATAATATGGTACTGTCTTAAGTAAATGTGAATCTATATTCACTGAACTGATGTCATATAAATGGCCATAGCCATAGTCATAGCCATAGCCATGTTCTTATCCAGATCCATAGCCATTACTGTATCTGTACCTATATCCATTTATATCTATATTTGTCATCTATATCATCTGTATTATCTATAACATTTATATTCATAAGTCCATTTATATCTATTACTTTATCACACTATATGTGGATATTCCTCATTCTTTATTTATTGTAATGGCCTAACTGCTGATGCTCATATGTCTCCTTAACTTTACCATTTCACTCTTCCTCCTTTTCATCTTTGATTTCTGCTTACTCTATATTTCTCCACTTTGACCGATTTCCTCAGACTACATCCACTCTTGTTTATATTTTTCCCTCCAAGTAGACCACTTACTTTTCTGTATCTCTGGACTTAGATGTCTCATCCACATGACTGCATGATTATTATTTGGATGTCATCTATTATTTTGATGTCATCATTTCAAAATTGAAAGTGTCTTTTATCACACATCTGCATATTTTCTCATCACATACCCTGTATTTTTGTTTTTTCCAACTATTCAGACCACTGAAATCAGGCATTGCTTTTTTTGAATCTCAGTACTTGCATTCACAGTGAATAGTTACCTGTCCTTTCTGACTATGGATTACTTAACATTTTCACTTGATTTTCTAATCCTGTCACTTTCAGAAATACACTGGTTATGTAATTCAGAGTTTTAAGTCAGTAACAATGTATAATTTTCTCCCTAATATTCCCTAACATTGTGCATTCCTGTTGCTTCCTAAAAATAGTTCACAGTATGATGATCACATTTATTTGTTTTCTCACAGGCAATATCAAACTACTCTGTATTTCCTATTCACCCTCTAACATTCATTATCTTCTTTCTTCCTCTTAACCACATTCTTTCCTTTCCTTATGACTAAGTTCAGTGATCCCATCAATATTGATGTGTTTTTATATAAAGATATACAGTGCCCTCCTCCTCTGATCATTTAGTCATTTCAAGGCTTTATGAAATAATAGCCTTATCATATGTAGCTTTGTCTCAAATGCTAGAGACTATATATACTTTGAGATGCCATGCTTTAGGATTGAGTAAATTTTCCTAATCTCAGTAATATCCTAATGTATAACTTCAAAAACATTCCAGAGCTATGTATAGTAGCTGATCTAATAGCTTTTACTCAGATTTTTTGCACCAAATATATGTTACTTAGATTTAAACAGAGTGGAAAAACCCATGTAGACTTAAAGAAAGAAATGCTGTAATAATTGTATATGTTTCTTTTCTGTTTTGTTTTAATCCTTCATTCTATTCTCTAAAGCAGAGTTTTTATGTATTATGAAAGATGGAAGTAAAATTCTCACTTTATAGAAAACATCATGGAATTTGTTAAAAGAAATAGATAAAATTGAATTAGACATTTAAAACTCAACCAATATGTCAATTAAGCTGAAATTTACATATTTATTTAATAATTCATCAGTAATTTTAATGATTATGCTATGTAAAACTGACTATAACTTTGTGAATATATATGGGTTATCCAAAACACTATGAAATCTAAATTCTGTCCTGCCTGAATCATGTGTTTCTCTTTAAATCTGACAAAATTTAATCTTTGATTTCACCAACAATGAAGACACATTTTGAAAATATTTTTTAAAGTTGTAGACTTTGCCAAGCATATTAAATTATAAGATTTCTGTAGAATAATAAAGCTGATTAAATCATGATAATTTTAGTTTCTTCTTCTTAAGTAAGAGAAATTTCCTTGAAATAAAATAAGAGGGTGTGATTTCTCTCTGGTTCTATCCTAGAATGTATGCAGGAGAATTGTTCAGAATTAGACATTTAAAAATCATCATATATTAAGCTAAATGACATTAGTGGAATGCATACATCCCTAGTCTTGGTTAGATGAGACAATCTAAATTTAGAGATGGCAAAACCTTGGTGATGGTATTATATTTTTCTTGAAGAAACCCTGTGTGGTAGCTTTGGGTTTTTGTGGACCCCCCAAAATATTGTTTTAAAATTGTTTCCTGTGGATGTGAAATAATAGTATGTGAGAACTTTTTATTAGTTCACTTCAATTAAAGGTCTTTGATTGGCTATATATGGAGAGAGGAAGTTGCAGAGACAGAAAAAATGACACAGGAACTAAGAAAGAAACCCATAGAAACTGAAATAAAAGACCACAGACAACAGCCAGAAGCTGAAAGCAACAAGATCTGAAGGAGAAGGGAGACATCACCATGTATCATGCTATGTGACTGGGAAGTCCAGGATCACCAGTGGCTGTTTTTGGGAGAAAAGCATCACCTGTTAATGTCTTCATTTGCACATCTTCACAGCCTCAAAAATAATAGCTTTTTTCCCTTTTTTTCATTTAAAAATTTATTGAAGTATATCATTCATACGTAAACATACATACATAATGAGTGTATAGTAAAAGTTGTGAACTTATACAGCAAACATGCAAATCAACATACAAGGCTCACATATATCACCCCACCACCAACACCTTGTATTGTTATGAAAATTTGTTACAAATTATGAAAGAGCATAATCAAAGCATACTTTCTAACTATAGACAATATCTTACATTTGGTGTATTTTCCTCCAACCCACCCAATTATTAATGTCCTGTATTAGCAGTATATACTTGATATATTTCATGAAAGAATGTTCTCATATTTGTTGTTATCCACAGTCCATTTTCCACTACAGGATTCACTGTGTTATATAGTTCCATGCTTTTTAAAATCCATTCAGAGTATATACTCAATGGCTCTCATTGCACCACAAACCTGTGCTGTCATCACCTCAGTCAATTTTAGAAAATTTACATGATGATAAAAGGAAAGAACCCTTACCCCCCTGTACACACCTACTCTTTTCCTTCAAACTGATATAATATTTTCTTTGCAATTGCTGCAAAAATATTACAATATTGCTGTTAACGATCAACCATAAATTACATGATTCCTTAACACTTCGTAAAAGAAAAACATTGTTATATTTCTACTATTAACCACAATCTTCATCCACCAATGAAAGCACTATGTTATACAATCCCTAGATTATTCTCTAGCTTACTTTCAATTGACATTGACATTCACAGACTACCCCTTTTAGCCACAATAATATTTATAAATCATCAGTGTTATGGTACTCTAATGTGTTACCACAAATCTATTCATTTTCATACTTTTACAATAAACCTTAAAAAAATTTGACATACGTTAAACATCAATGCTCATTCTCAACCCACATTCTATCTCGTAGTAGCCTATACCCTAGTGTTTATATCAATGAGTTAACTCATTATATTTAGTTCATATTAGTGAGACCATACAATATTTGTCCTTTTGTATCTGGTTTGCTTCACTCAAGCCAATGTCCTCCAGGTTCATCCATGTTGTCATATGTATCATTATATTATTTCATCTTAGAACTGATTAGGATTCCATTTTATCTATATTGCACATTGTGTTTTTCCACACATTGCTGATGGACACTTGGGATGGTTACATATTTAAACAATTGTGAATAATACTGCTATGAACATTTGGTGTGAAAATGACACTTTATGTCCTTGCTTTCAGATTTTCTGAATATATTTCTAGAATAGGGATTAATGGATCATAGGACAGTTTTTTTTATTAAGCTTCTTGAGGTATTGCCAAATTGTCTTCCACAGAGGCTGTACCTTTCTACATTCCCACCAACATTGAAGGAGTGTTCCTATTTCTCCACATTCTCTCCAACACTTAAAACAGATTTTGTTTTTTGATCTGTATTTTTAAATAATGGCCAGTCTACAAGCTTTGAAATTATATCTCATTGATCTGTATTTCCCTAATAATAATGTTGAACATTTTTTCATATACTTTTTGGCCATTTGTATTTCCTCTTTGGAAAAATGTCTATTCAATAATTTTGTCCAATTTTTAATTGAGTTCCTTGTCGTTTTATCATTGAGTTATATGGCCTTTTTATATAAATTTGAGATAAAATCTTTTCAGATAAATATTTTGCAAATATTTCCTCCCTTTGAGTCAGCTGCCCTTTTACTTCCTTGAAAACTATTTTGAAGAACAAGTGTTGAACTTTGATCATGTCCCATTTATCTATTTTTTCTTCATTGCTTGTGATTTGGATGTAAAGCTTACAAAACTCCTGCCTATCACAAGAACTTGAAGATGCTTCCTACATTTTCATCTGGGATTTTTATAGTTGCAGCATTTATATTGAAGTTCTTGATCTATGCTGAGTTAATTTTCTCTAAGGTGTGAAATAAGAGTCTTCTTTCTTCTTTTTGGATAAGGGTACACAGTTATCTGAGTACTATTTGTCAATAGACTGTTCTGGCCCAGGTGTTTGTGATTGACAGCCTTTCAAAAATCTCTTTGCCATAAAATTGAAGATCTATTTCTGAACTCTCAATTCTATTCCATTGATCAACATGTCTATCTTTATGCCAATACCATCTTGTTTTACTGCTGTAGATAGGTAATAGATTTAAACTTAGGACCTGAGAGTCCTCTAATTTCAATCTTCTTTTTAAAGAAATTTCTGGCTATTTGTGGTCCCTTGCACTTCCAAATAAATTTAATAATTTGCTTTTCCATTACTGCAATAAAGCTTGTTATGATTTTTATTTTGATAGCATTGAATCTATAAATCAGTTTGGGGAGAATTGACAACTTATTGATAATTAGAATTCCAATCCATGAACACAGAATATATTAGATTGCCAAAAGGGTGCTGAGGCAAAATGCCAAAAATTGGTTAGTTTTTAAAAAGGGTATTTATTTGGGGTAGAAGCTTACAGTCATAAGGCAATAAAGATTCCAACTCAAGGTACCACAAGAGGTATTTTCTCACACAGAGTTTGTTGCCACATGTTTAGGCAAGAAGGTGGGTGATTTCTGTGAGTGTCTAGACTTCCTCTTCCTTCCAAGGCTCTGTGGTCCCAGCTTCTTCTTTCAATTTCAGCTGCAGACTGGGAAAAATCTTGTCTCTCTCCCAGGACTCATTTCTCTCTGGGCTCAGCTGCTCTGCTCTCTGCAAAGTGTCAGCTGTAAACTGCCAGGAAAATGACTCATCTATCTTCCCAGGGCCTCTGCCATGTCTAATGGAGCTTCCTCTCTTTCCTTATGTATCTGCTTCTCTGTATGCTTACTTCCTGGGCTCCAAGATCAAAACTCTAAATTTCTTCTCTGTCATGTCATTTTCTCTGTGAGTTCCCACCCACCAAAGGGGCAGAGACTCAAAGTCCTGCTGCCATGGCCCAATCAAAGCCTTAATCATGATTTAATCAAGCAAAAGTGAAACTTTTGAAACCAATCCAATGTAATATACCCAGAAGATCAGACCAGTTCACAAACATAATGCAATACATATTTTTGAATTTCATAAACAATATCAACTGTTATCTCCATCCTCTGAATTCCAAAAAGACATTACAATATTAAAAAAAAAACAACCTTAATTCAGTAATACTCCTAAATACAAAATCACTCCACAATCAATTTAAAGAAGTTCAGTTTTTCTTGGTACAATGTCCAGTCTGGCAGTAGACCTCTGAAATTTACAAAACAATTTATTTGCTTCCAATACACAAATGGACAGACAAAAGATAAATATTTGCTTTACCATATGGAAATTTGGGTGGGAAATACAAATCTGGCATCCCCTACAGTTCAGTAAACTTTCAGTGCATATTCTCTTCCATGTCAAAGTCTGAGATTCATTCTTAAGATAAAGATTTTTTTCTCCCTGGGACCTCGTGGGGACCCACCCTTTCTACAGGTTTGTCCAATGGCAGTTTCATTGATTCTACACTTATCACGCATCTGGGTGGCAACCAAGCTCCAGACCTCAACTTCAATTTATTGGAGAGATAGCCACAATTTACCCAATCTTTGGGTTAGAGTTTTAACCTCCCTAGTACAGTGAAGTTAAGAAAACATTCTCCCTCACCTTTGGCATACAGGTTCAACCATCTCAGAGCAATGAGTTGGCAACTTGCCCTTCCTTAATCCATAGGGAACATGCTCATCACATACAAGGAAATCATTAAGATTAAGTGGTGATTTCTCATCTGAATACATGGATGCAAGAAGACAATGGTATGACAGAGTTAAGGTATTAAAAGAAAGAAAGAAAGAAAAAAAAAAACTTCTAGCCAAGAATTCTCTTTCCAGCAAAGCTAGCATCCAAAAGTGATGGAGATTTCATAATATTCACAGAAAAACAAAAATTAAGAGATGATGCAAATAATAAACCTGCCTTTCAAGAAATAATAAGGGGAGTTCTGCAGTTTGAAAGGAAAACACAGGAGAGATAGAGTTGGAGGACAGTGTAAGAACAACTAAAAAGACAAAAAGAGAAATAAAAGCAACATATGCCATATATAAACCCAAAGAAAATATGGCTAATCTAAGTAATTCCTTGAGAGAAATAACACTGAATATTAATGACTTAAACTCACCAGTCAAGAGACACAGATAGGCAGAATGGATAAAGAAATATGACCCAACCATATGCTGTCTAAAATAAATGACTGCAGACTCAGGAATTCAATGTAGCTGAAAGTGAATGGCTGGAAAGCAATATTAAAAGCAAACAATAACCCAAAAAAGGTGGAAGTAGGTTCACTAATATCAGACAGAATAGACTTCAAATGCAGAACTATTGTAAGAGATAAAGACAGACACTATATATTAGTAAAAGGGGTAATCTTTCAAGAAGAAAGAACAATCAAAAAGATTTACATACCTAACCAGGGTGCCTCAAAATACATGAGGCAAACATTGGAGAAAATAAGTGGAGAAAGAGATTCCTCTACAATTATAGTGGGGGACTTTAATACAACATTATCATCATTAAACAGTACACTTTGACAGAAAATCAATAAAGAAACAAAGACTTTGAATAATACATTAGAGAATCTAGCCCTAATAGACATATGCAGAACACTATAATCAAATACAGTGGGATAGACTTTCTTCTCAAGTGCGCATAGATCATTCTCCCAGATAGACAACATGCTAGGCCACAGAAAAAATCTCAATCAACTCAGAAAGACTGAAATTATACAAAGTAGTTTCTCTTACCACAATGGGATGAAGCTGGAAATCAGTAAGGAACTGAGAACCAGATTAGGCATAAAGATATGAAAGTTAAACAACACATTCTTAGACAAACAGCGAGTCAAGGAAGAAATTTCAAAAGAAATCAGTAACTACTTTGAAGCGAATGAAAATGACAACAAAACATATCAAAACTTATGGGATGCAGCAAAAGTTGTAATAAGAGGGAAATTCATAGCCATAAATGCATATGTCAATAAAGAAAAAGAGCTAAAATTGAAAACCTAACTGCACACCTGGAGGAATTTGAAAAAGAACAACAAACTAACCCCAAAGGAATTAGAAAGAAAAGAATAACAACAAATAGAGAATAATTAAATGAAATAAAAAATAAGGAAGCACTAGGAAAAGTAAACAAAACCAAAAGCTGTTTCTTTGAGAAGAACAATAAAATTGACAAATTCTTAGCTTGACTAACAAAGAAAAAAAGAGAGAAGATGCAAATACACAAAATAAGAAATGAGGAAGGAGATATCACCACTGACCCCACAGAAATAAAGAGTACCATAACAGGATACTTTGATAAATTATATGCCAATGAGAATGATAATTTAAGGAAAATAGATAAATTCCTAGAAACACATGAGCAGACTAAATTGATGAAAGAAGAAATTGATGAACTCAACAGTTCAATCACAAGTCAAGAGATAGTATCAGTCATCAAAAACCTCCAAACTGAGAAGACCCAAATACCTGAATGCTTCACAGTTGAATTCTACCAAACAATCTGGAAAAAACTAACAGCAATCCTGTTTAAACCCTTCCAAAGAATAGAATTAAAAGGAAATTGCCTAACTGAAACTATGATGTCAAAATTACCCTAATACCAAAACCAAAGACGCCACAAGAAAGGAAATTTACAGACCTGTCTCTCTAATGAAATGAGATGCAAAAATACTCAACAAAATAGTTATTAATTATATTAAACAACACATCAAACAAATTACACACCATAACCAATTGGGTTTCATCCTGGGTATGCAGGAATGGATCAACATAAGAAAATCAATCAATGTATTACACCACATAAAGAGATCAAAAGGAAAAAAAAATACATGATCATCTCTATAGATGTTGAAAAAGCATTCACAAAAATGCAGCTCACTTTCTTGGGAAAAAAAAACACTGCAAAAGGTAGGAATTGAAGGAAACTTTCTGAACATGATAAAGAGTATGTAAGAAAACTCCAGAGATAGCATCACATACAATGGTGAAATCCTAAAAGCTTTCCCTCTAAGATATGGAACAAGAAAAGCATGCCCACTTTCACCGCTTCTATTTTACATTGTCTTAGAATTACTTGCTCAAGTACTGAGACAAGGAAAATATGTAAAAGACATCCAAATTGAAAAGGAAGAAGTAAAAATTTCACTATTTGCAGGCGACATGATACTATACATAGAAAACACTGAGAAATCTACAATAAAGCTTCTAGAATGTATGAATGAGTTCAGTAAAATCCCAGGTTATAAGATCAATGTGCAAAAATCAGTAGCATTTCTTTATGCCAAGAATAAGCAAGCTGAAGAGGAAATCAAGAAAAAAATACCATTTTCAATAGTAACTAAAAAATCAAGTACCTAGGATTAAATTTAACTGAAGATGTAAATGACATACACAGAAAACTACACAACACTGTCAAGGGAAATCAAAGAAGAAATAAATCAATGGAAGAATACTCCCTGTTCATGGACAGGAAGACTAAACATCATTAAGATGTCTATCCTACCCAAACTAATCTACAGATTTAATGAAATAACAATTAAAATCAACACAACATTTTTTACTCAATTGGAAAACCTAACTATGAAATTTATTTGGAAAGGCAAGAGATGCTGAAAACACAAAGACATATTGGTAAAGAAAAATCTAAATGGAGGACTCACACTACCTGACTTTACAATACTACAGTGATCAAAACTGCATGGTATTGGCACAAGGATAGACATAATGAACAATGGAACCAAATTAAGAGTTCTGATAATGATCCTCACATTTAAATTCATCTGATATTTGACAAGGCCACCAAGCCCACTCAATTGGGAGAGAATGACCTCTTTAACACATCACCCTTGGAGAATTGGACATCCATATCCAAAAGAATTAGAGAGGAATACCTTCTCACATCTTATTAAAAAATCAATGCAAGATGGATCAAAGATCTAAATATAAGATGCAAGGCCATAAAGACCTTTGAATATAATGTAGAGAGGCATCTCCAGGACCTTTTATTAGGAAATGACTTCATGAACTTTGCACTAAATGCAAGGGCAGCAAAAGAAAAAATAGATAAATGCGAACTCTTCAAAATTAAAACCTTTTGAATCTCAAAGGAGTATGTCAAGAAAGTGAAAATATACCCTACCCAATGGGAGAAAATAATTGGTAACTATGTATCTGATAGGAGCCTAATATCCAGCATATATAAATACTTTGTATATCTCAGAAATAAAAAGACAAAAAAAAAAAA
>JAQZBX010008965.1:0-31043 GCA_029593785.1 Cabassous unicinctus | reverse complement strand
TTGGAGAGCATGTGGAAGAATGGGAAACTTCATCCACTGCTGGTGGGACTGTAGAATGATCCTGCCATTGTGGAGGACAGTTTGGCAGTTCCTCAAAAAACTAACTATAGATCTGCCATATCATCCTGTAATTCCTTTCTTGGGTGTATACTCAGAAGAATTGAAAGCAAGGATACAAATAGATATATGCACACCAATGCTCATAGCGGCATTTTTCACTATTGCCAAAAGTTGGAAACAACCCAAGTGCCCATCAACAGATGAATGGATAAATAAAATGTGATATATACATACAATGGAATATTACTCAGCTGTAAGAAGGAAAACAGTACTAACACATGGGATAACATGGATGAATCTTGAGGACCTTATGTTGAGTAAAACAAGCCAGGCATTGAAGGACAAATATTACATGACCTCTTTAATATGAATTAAGCAAATTGAGCAGACTCATAGAGCTAGAGTCTGGAAGCTAGATTTACAGGAAATAGTAAAGGAGAAGAAGGTTGTGAGCCACTGCCCATACAGGCAAAATCCCCAATAAGTTGGAAGTGTGTAGTTGTGCAGTGATATGACAAAAGAGGGGTGTAGTGATACTATTGTATTCAGTGGTACACACTTGAAAGGATAGGATGTGTTGGACTGTCCATGGTACTGGGGAAAGGGATGGGGGAGACAGCAGGTGAACACTGAGGATTAGTGGGTACATGGGTGAAACTACAATATTGAGAAAGCTCCTTGGCAATATGACAAGGAAGTGTTACTGGTTTAAGGTGTTTGATGGGGGGAATTTGGGAAAGGGTGCATCTGGGGCAGTCTTCTAGAAAATGTGCAAGTTATCATTTTGTCATAGTGTGCTATATCAGTGAGTGGAGACCCACATAATGAGTGGGAAAGATTTGCACTACCATCCTGGGGAAGCCTGAAATGTTCCTAAGAGGGAACGGTGTCTCTTGAGAGCATGGGTGGTTCCTAATATGGGCAGACTAATGTGCCAAGCCATCAGTGTTGTTGCAAGTATATATGAATCTTTTCCATTAAGGAGTGAAGCCTGGTGGTTGCTGAGGACCCCAAGGGGAGGGAGAGGAAGAAATATAAAATATATGAGGAGGGTATTTAAGAGGCAATGGAAGTGTTCTGCATGATCTTGCAGTGATGAATACAGGCCATGTTAAAATGCATCAAAAATATTTAAAAGTGTAAGTTCTAAAATGTAAACCATAATGTAAACCACTGACCATGGTTAGTAGCTATGTTTCAATATTTGCTCATCAGTTGTAATAAATGTACCATCCAAATGAAAAATGTTATTAATGAGGAAAGGGAAAATGGGGAGGACGTTGGGTATATCAGAGTCCCCTATATACTGTATGTGACTTTACTGTGACCTACAACTTTTCTGAAGACAAAATGAGAAAAAGTAAGACACTGGGGAATAAATGGAAGAAAATGTCACTGTACATTCAGGACAAAATATATTACGGTGATGAAAGGCAAAACATCAAATTTTTTTATTTTTTTATACTTTTCATTTTTTTAAATTTCCCAATTTCTTTTTTTTTTAATTTGTATTAGTTTTTCTAAATTATTATGTATTTTATTTATGTTTAAACCTATCATTATTTTGTTTTCCTATTAATTGTATTTGGCATTATTTTTTACTTTATTTTTGAAGAGGCTTTAGATCACAGAAAGGCTAAAACTGTAGCACAGGAGGATCATTCATGTGGGGTGTCAGTGATGTGATATATATGGGAGGAAGTTCACTTGGGCATATATGTAATGTACATAAATATGTTCAAATGTTCATGGGGGATTGCCACCCTGGGAAGAGATTCATAAAACAATTGAAAGAATATTGAATTCCCACCCTGGAGAGCTCTGCCACATTCTCTAATGGAACAGCAGCAATCCCCCAAGTACAGAGGCAAAGACTAGTGAAGAAGGATGGTCCATTGATGGGCCCTTGATATTGACAACTATGGTTAGAAGCCTTTGCTCTTGAAATTGCAACCTAAGCTAGTGTTGTAGGGTGCCTAAGAATTACCTACTGGGAGCCTCCTTGTTGCTCAAATGTGACCTCTCTCTAAGACAAACCCAGCTTATAAATGCATTACTTACCCCGCAGCATGGGACATGACTCCTGGGGATGAGCCTCCCTGGCACTGAAGGATTACTACCAAGCACCAGCTGGTGATGTAACTGGAGAACTTTGAATAAAAGGGGGAATATATAAAGACAAATGAATTTATATGGCCTCAAAGGGACGTCAAAGGGACGTCATCAGAGAGGTAATGCTTATGCACATCTCAACAGGATATCATAGACTGCAAAAGTAGTTACTATCACAAACAGTAGGGCTCCTCAGGGCTCTGGAGACACCCAGGTCCTATGGTCATGGCAAATAGCTCCATAGTTTGATGCCTTGCAAGTGGACCGTAACTTGGAATTTGTGATTCCAAGTGTGACAGAGTTGGACTCAAATGTGACTTCTCTACACATGCCTCTTCTGTCCCTTTTATTTGAACCTATACTTGGTGTATGTCTAAGAGACTTTAATCTCTGGGTTGTCCATATGCCAGGTGGATCCTGAGCCTCAGCAGAGTTGGAACACCTATTCCCCCATTCATTGGACTTGCCCAGGACAACTAACAATGAGGTGATGATAGACAACCACCACACCAATGAACTGAGATAGTCCACAACTGCAAGCAAGAAAGTCCCACCCAACAGCCATTTGGGATTGAAGCCCCCTCTCAATTCGAGGTGGAGTGGGTATCACAGTTCCAGAATCCTCAATATTGGGGAAAAAATATGGACTAGAGTGAATTTAATGGTATTCTTTTATAGACTAATTGTGATTCTAGCAATGGAAGAAATTATATCATGGATGTGGAGACAGTGTCTCCTGGAGGTGCTGAAGTCAGGGAGAAGGAAAAAGAGGTAGAATATGGGAGCATTTTCAGGACTTGGAATTGTCCTGAATGACATTGCAGTGACAGGTACATACCATTATATATCCTGTCATGACCTATAGAATTGAATGGGAGAGAGTGTAAACTACAATGTAAAGTATAATCCATGCTTAGTGTCAATCCTCCTAAATGTGTTCATTAATTGCAATGAATGTACTGCACTAATGAAAGAAGTTGTTAATGTGGGGGGAAAGGGGGATGTGTGGGGAGTGGGGCATATGGGAATCCCTTATATTTTTTATGTAGCATATATGTAATCTAAGTAGCTTTTAAAAATAAATAAAAATATATTAATAAAAAGACAGACAGGTGATTGTATGATAAAACAACAGAGAACCAAGGGACAAAATAGATGAAGTAAGTAATGCCTATACAGTAATAACATTGAATGTTATTGGCTTGAACTCCCCAATCACAAGACATAGACAGAATGGATGAAAAATATGAGTCATCTATACATTCTCTAAAATAGACTCACCTCAGATGTAAGTATACAAACAGCTTAAATGTAAAAGGTTGGAAAAAGTTATTCTATGCAAATAGTAGTAACTGAAAAAAGAGAAGGAGTAGCAATACTAGTATCAGACAAAATAGATTTTAAATGCCAAACTGTTATAATGGATGAAGAAAGTCATTAGATAATAATAAAAGGGGTAAATCACAAAGAAAAAATAATTGTACTAATTATTTTTCCACCTAACCTGAATGCCCCAAGATACCTGAGGCACACACTGATAAAACTGAAGGGAAAAATAGGTGCCTCTAAATAATAGTTGGAGACTTCTTTAAGTAGCTCTCAGTATTGGATAGAACTTCTGGACAGAGGATAAATGAAAATACAGAGAGCATGAATATTATGATAAATGAACTAGACCTAACAGACATCTATAGAGCATTGCACCCCAAAATAGCAGTATATTCATTCTTTTCAAGCACTCATGGGTACTTCTCCAAGATAGACAATATATTGGTCACAATACAACACTCATTACATTTATAAAGTTTGAAATTATTCAAAAGCCTTCCTCTTGTCATACAGAATGAAGGGTGGAAAACAATAATGGGTAGAAAAAGGGAAAAATCACATATATGTGGAGATTAAACAGCACACCCAAATAATTAATGGGTCAAAGAAAAAATTGCAGGAGAATCCAGCAAATATTTTGAGTTGAATGAAAATGTGAACACAACATATCAAAACCTATTAGAAACTGCAAAGGCAGTGCTGAGAGGGAAAATTATAGCCCTCAATATATTACGTACACTCAAGGAATTAATTATTAAAATATAGGTCATCAGAAAATAGAATGAGGGTAAAGAATTGAAAACACATGGTTAATCTTTGCAGAGTTGGTTAAAAGATTGTTTGTAGTCTTTGGAAATGAATTGAAATGTTGAACACACGTTATTTGTTTGTGACGAGCAGAGCTATTTTATTAGTATTATAGTGGTTGAAAGGTCAAGCCTAAGGACACTTATATTACTAGAAGGAAAGCTTAAAATGTAACAAGGGACTGTATAACATAGTGAAATATCAAGTAAAATACAAATATGGATGATAGTGCAAATGTAAAACTGTTTGTACAAAACATAAATACTAATAAAATGGAGAGAAGGAAACAGAATAGCAGCTATGTACAGTAGGGGAAGCAGAGAAAGATTGAGAGGTTATGAGTTCTGTTTGTTTGGATGTTTGGATTTTGATTTTTAGTTTTCTTATTATTATTGGAATAATGAAAATGGTCTAAAATGATTGAAATGATGAATGCACAACTATGTGATTATAGGGAATACCATTGATTGTACACTTTGAATAGATTTATTCTTTATTAATATGTACCAATAAAGTTCTTTTGTTAAAAAAAGAAGAAATCTAAAATTGAAGATATACCTGCACACCTGGAAACTAGGAATAAACAAAAACAAAACAGCAAATTAATCCCAAACCAAGCTGAAGGAAAGAAATAGTAAAGATCAGTGCATAAATAAATGAAATTGAACAAAAAATCTATAGAGAGAATTAAAAAAACAGAAGTCGGTACTTTGAGAAGATCATCAAAATAAAAACAACCCTTAGACTGATAAAGAAAGAAAGAGAAAAGATGCAAATAAGTAAAATCAGAAATGAGAGCGGGACAGAAATAATAGAGAATATAAAGATAATATAAACAATTGTGTACCAAAAAAACTAGACAATGTAGATGAGACAGACAATTTCCTAGAAACACACAAACCACTTACATTGACACTAGAACAATAGAAGACATCAACAAATCAATCAAAAGTGAAGAAATTGAAACAGTCCTCAAAAAACCTTCTAAAGATGAAAATCCCAGGATCAGATGGCTGCCCAAGTGAATTCTACCAATCATTCAATGATGACCTAATACCATTCTGTCAAGCTCTTCCAAAAAATTGAACTGGAAAAAATGCTACCAAACACATTCTATGAAGCCAACATCACCAAATACCAAAGCCAGATAGATATACTAAGAAAAAGAAAATTACAGACAATAACACTAGTGAATACAGATCTGAAAATGGTCAAAAAATACTTGCAAACTGAGCTAAATATATTGTATAACAATCTATAATTACATTTATGTAAAATGGCTTTCATTGGCACCGTTTGAGTGTGGTCTTGACACTGCTGAAGGTGATGAATGTCTTGACTCTCCACTATTTCTCCTCTGACAGTACCTCATAAGGAAGGGAGAGAGATGCTTCTTTATATCACGGGTGGGAGTTGATGTACAGGCTCTCTCATCTGCTCTCCACTGATACTGAGGTAGGGGACTCATTACCTGGTGGAGGTGAAAACTCTGCATCCCAATTTGGTCTTCTGTAACACCACCTCAGAAAAGAGTTTGGAGTGCCTTATTATAGCATGGAAAGGGTGGAAGGCTATACGCTCCATTTAATCTTTTATGCTCAAGGCAGCTGTGAGGTAGTTTTTTATGGTGGCATTTGAATGGAGTAGTGCATTTATTGAGTTAAAGTGCTCAGATTTTAGACTGCACTTTTCCTTATTCTTTGACTTCAGAGGACAATCTCTTTTGGGGGCTTATTTTATCTACACTCATTGGCATTTTCAGCTTATATGTGGCAAAAAGAAATCCAGGAAATTCCATATCATATTTTATCTCAGGTGCCAAGTTCCTAGCCAACCTGCCACCTTCTCTCCACCTATGAATGTTTTCATTTTTTATTAATATATAAAGTCCAATTTTTTTTTTAGTTTTAATTCACAAGAGGAATAGGGAAAAGGGCATCTCTCCATCCTCTTGGAAGCTGGTCATTTTTTGACAATCTTATGTGACCCTGGTGAGATTTTCAATACATCACTGATCTCTAAATTATAGGACTCATTCCATTGTCAAAAACAACATCATGGGCATAGACATGGTTTGTTCAAACAAGAGAGATGGATTTTTCTGCCAAGCTATGCAGCAATGGACTACACAAGTGGAATACTAAGAGTACTTATTGTGTCTCTAGGAGCAACTTCTGTGTAAGTTAAATATTCATTGTGATAAACATCAGCACTTAAATCCTCTATTTGGCTCAATATTTTTCCCATGAAATTTTGTCTAACTGTTAAAATAATTTCAAATTTATAGAAAAGAAGCAAGTTTCAAAAGATTAACTTTTTTTCTGAACAAATTGAGAGTAATTTTTTATATGTGATCTTTCAAGACTTTGAAATAATCCAGTATACATTACCCTCAAAGAGAGGAATTTCTTCTAAAGAACCATAGTGCCATCATAAAAATCAGGAAATTAGTACTGATATTATTGTGTAATCCAAATATCCCAATTAAGTTTTCCAATTGTTCCAATATTGTCCTTTAGAGGTAAAAGATACAATTCAGGAAATTTATGGCCATTATTTGTTATGATTGCTTTAATATGCTTCAATGAATCAGTTTCAAACCCTTTCCTTTGCTTTAATGACTTGGATATTCCTTCAAGTACTTTTCACATAGAATAGAAAATGTAGAAAAGTGAAGAAATTGTGAATAATTTGATTAGAAACACTTTCCATGTTTCTATCATAAAATAATCAACACATATAAGAAATTAGACAACATGAATCAGCAAGATGCCATTCTTCCTTATGAGATGTCTTGATGACTGGTTACTACAGAGCCTATTCACTGCATTAATTTAATTCAAAAATCCAATGAATTAGCTTTTATTATATATTTAATATTCTCAGTCTTTTATTTAGCTATCACTATCTATATATTGATATTCTTCTGTTGTGCTTTTACATGTAAACATATAGTACATATTTGTAATACTAAAATGTACTAGAACACTGTAAAAGAGTTCAGACAAACAGTACCATCTTAGGGAATAGTCCCCACAAGTCTGCCCTCTCTTCAAACACCAGCTGTAAGTTCAGGGTAGCCCAGGGCCACCCTCACTCAGACCTGGTAGCTACAAATTTTGAGGTTCCTAGGACCATGCTTAAATTCAATAACCTACTAGAACAACTCTCAGAACTCAAGAGAGTGCTATACTTAAAATTACAGGTTTATTATAGCTAAAGGATACAGACATATAGAAAGAAGTATGGGAGGTATTCAAACACAAAGATTTCAGTTGTCCTTTCCCAATGGAAACATGGATGGGGCTACCTCCTTTGAAGAAAAAGATGTATGATAGTAAACACTGAGTATTGCCAGCCAGTAGAGCTCACCCAAGTTTCTGGTGTCCAGAGATTTTAATGGTGCTGAATAGCATACTGCTTACATGACTGATCTTTAGTCTCTATCCTCTCCAGAGTATGGGAGGTTGGAACTTATATAGTTGTCCCAAAGCCTCCATCATATACCACATTGTTAGACTATCTAGTGTTTAAAGCCCCCAGGAAAACAAAGATACTAGTATCAAATAGGACATTCCTAGGGCCTAGAGATTACTTCCCTGTAGCCAAAGGCAAAGGTCAAATCTCTTTTTGGGCAAGGACACATTTTTTATGCAAAATTTATTATACAAAATATATGATGTTTAAAAGTAACTTGTTAAAAATACGTAGATGTTATTTGAAAAAAAAAAAGTCTTGTCCATTTTTCTCTAAGACTCAAAAGTAGTTTTAATTAGAGAAAGGAGAGTACATTGCCCTGTGATGGAAAAGTCAAAGAACTCAAAAGAATACTGTCTAGTCAGACTGCTAACAACATTTCAAGTAATGAAGCCTTCCAACCAATGCCTAGATTTGTACTTCTGGCCTCTGAAACCATGAGACAATAAATTTCTTTTTGTGTCACTTCCAAGCTGGATGGACCCCCGAAGATCATGTTCTCAGAGCCATTCCTGTGCATGTAAAATCTGTTTTATGTAGGATCTTCTGATTAATTTATTTCAGTTAAAGGCCTTTGATTAGATTGTGGGACACAGAGTGGGTCTTAATCCTCTTACTGGAGTTCTCTATAAAATGGGAGAAACATCCAGTGACACACAAAAAAACCCCTAGAAGCTTAGAAGGAAGACCCAGGAAGCCAGAAGTTGAAATCAACAGAACACAGAAGATGAAAAGAGGCCACTGAAACAAGAAACTGAAAACAGTGAGACCTGGAGGAGAGGATAGAGATGAGTAGATACCAACAGGTACCTGATCACTCAGAGATGCTAACTGGGAAAGAGAAAGCAGCTCCTGATGATGCCTTGATTTGGACATTTTCATTGCCTCAGTAATATAAACATATAAGTTAATAAATTCCTTTTGTCAAAGCTAACCCATCTTGTTATATTGCCTTGGCAACCTCTAGCAAGCAAAAAACACCTTTATTTCAGCCAATCCATTGTGTGGTATTTGCCATAGCAACTGAGAAACTGAGACAAATATTTATTTATTTAAAAATATATTCAAAGTATATCATAAAAGGAAAAGCAGAAAGAAATATGTAAAATTATATATGTTATCAGAAAATGAATTATACAAGTAGAAATTATACTTTTTGAGACGGGTTTGATTCCTTGGCCACATTTAATTCATTGCTCCATGTGTCTCAATTTCTTAGGCTTCATTGCATGTTTTGGGTATTACTTCTTGGAAACCCATCAGCCAAAATCTAAAGCTAAATAAAGAGTGCATGTATTAGTCTGCCAAAGAAGTACTGATGCAAAGTCCCAGAACTCTTTATAAAGGATATTTATTTTGGGTAGAAGCTGAGAGTTACTAGGCCCAAAAGAGTCCATCTCAAGGTACCATAAGAGGTATTTTCTCACCTAATGTCTGTTACCATGTGTTGATGCAAAATGGCAGGTGATATCTGCAAGGGTTCAGCCTTCCTCCTTCCTCTTAGACTCCATGGTCCCAGCTTCTTCCAATCTCATCTGTAGGATGGCATAAGGCTCATCATTCTCTCTGGGGCTCATTTCTTTCCTGGCTAAGCTGCTCTGTTCTCTCCACATAGTCAGCTGTAGACTATCAGGCTCATCGCTCTTCCTGGGGCCATATCTATGGGGCACTCTCATTTCCTGCACATTTGCTTCCATGTTCTCCTTCTCCATGTATTTACTTCCCTGTCTTTGAGCATCTGTTTATATAGCCCACAAAGGGGGAGCAGGGACTCAAACTGAGTCACCCTAATAGTGTGGTCAATTAAAAGCCCTAATCGAGAGAGCTTGTTTGGAGGTTCTAGCAGGGGAGTGCAGCTGCTCATATAACCTTGACAGAAGGACGATCTTCCTCTAGCGGGGAAGGTCATCCTCTTCCACTGAGCATGCAGCTCTGGGAGGGATGCACATGGAGCCGTAAGGGAGAAAGGGGACACCCGCCTAGCCAGCCAGATCAGCCGAATCAACCTGGCGATCAGTGGGGTGACAGATGTCACAGCCAGATCGCCCTCACATCCTCTAATCTTGATTTAATAAAGCAAACATAAAACCTCTAATTCTAATACAATATAATGCACCCAGAGGAACAGACCAGTTTACAAATACAATCCAATATCTATTTTTGGAATTCATAATACCAAACTGCCAGAGTGCACATATAAAAAACAGGATTAAATAATGTAGTCATTTGAAGAGTTTGGTACCCAACACAAAAAAAGTTCTTAAATCTAATCTATTTCTGTGGGTGTGAATCATTTTAATTAGGACATTTTGATGAGGTTACTTTTGTTAAGTATCTAACTTAATCCTATTACCAGTGACAATGAAATTAAGTCACAGAGGGAGAAAGCCACAGGAAGCCATTGAAGCTGAATATCAATGGAACCTAGAAGAGAAGAGAGAGACAAGGAGACACCACAATGTGTTTTGCTTGTGACAAGCTAAGGATCAAGGATCACCAGCAGCCAACCCTAGAACACCATACTCTTTGGAAAATAAGCATCGCCTTTATGATGGCTTGATTTAGTCTTTTTCCCAGCCTCAAACCATGGGAAAATAAATTCCTATAATTTAGCTTGACCTTTTCATGGTATTACCTGGAGCAGACCAGGAAATTTTGGAAATTTTGGTAGCAGGAAAGTGAGGTGATGCTATAGCAAATACCAATAATGTAGAAACAGCTTTGGAATTCGGTAATGGATAGAAGTTGAAAGAATTGTGAGTTGCTTGATAGAAAAAGCCCGTTCTTCCATTTTTGTATTGGAAGTAGATAACTTCTTATGTTTCATTGGTCCACAATCAGAGAAGAATTGTGTTTCAGGAAAGAACACATGCATAAGTGATTGTAATGAGACTTTATACTTAGCATTGTTACAGAAGTAACATAAGGTTTTGGAGATGTTATTATGTAATGAGTGCATTTTGCATGTAGAGAGAACATTTCTTTTTGGGGAACACAGAGTGGAATGCAATGGATTGAAGCTGTATCTACCCAAGAAGAACATATTCTAAAAGTTAATCCATGTGTGTGGTTGTGAAGTCATTGTAAGTAGGACATTTTGGTGAGATTAATTCAGTTAAGCTGTGGCCCACCCCAATAAGTATTCCTCTTAATCCTATTACCAGAATCTTTTATAATCAGAATGAAATTGAGACACAGAGAGAAAAAGCAAGAAGAAGCAAAAGCTGAACATTAATGAAACACGAAAAAGAAGGGAGAGACAGGGAAACACCACCATATGCCTTGCCATGTGACTAGCTAAGGAGCAAGGATCGCCAGCAGGCAGCCCCAGAATGTCAGTCTTCATTAAGAAAGCATTGTTTTGATGATGTCATGATTTGGACTTTTTCCCAGTCTCAATATGTGAGCATATAAATTCCCATTGCTTAGCCTGACCCATTTTATGGTATTTGCTTGAGCAGCCCAGGAAACTAAAATAAGTATCTTTATGTAAAAGACAAAAACTTATTAACATTATAACTGGCTTCTTCATCCAATACTTTTGTTAAAATCCTTTGTAATCTTGGGGAACTGACTTGATTTATCATTCTTTCTTTAAAATATGTAAAATACTTTAACTTGCTACTTAAACCCTACTGCTTTTATCAGAACACAATACTTAACTATGCTCTGAGGCCTCATGGAATGGCTATGAACACACTGCCACAAATAGAAAACATCTGTAATCTTTTAAGATGCCAGAAATTATACTTATTTCTTCAAATATGAATTGTTTGGTAAATGGAAAAATATGATTTGCTGCCATAAGAGTGAATAATGATTGAAGTTTTGTCCTTGTGTAGTAACAAGAAAATTCTGTATTATAACAAAGACATTTTTGTTCTCAAAGAGGAGCTAGCAGTCCTAAGAAAAGAAGGCAAGTTACATGCACAGACACAGATAAGAGATTAGAGGAGTCCTGACAAGAAAAGGAAATTTTCTTCTGGTTGTATTTCCTTAGAGAAAGAGTGAGCTCAGTAATCATATTAAAGTGAGGATAAGCCTGGAAGCGTTTGAAGTTTTACAGAGAGGAGGAGATGAACTATTTATTTAGGTAAGTTAGGGGCTGAATAAATTAGAGTTATTAAATAAAATTGAATGGCATTACTAATAAGCAATCATGACTTTGGATGAAGCTTGCCAACTTGGTTATATTATTCCTTCCAGCCGCATTCAGTTATGTGGTTGCAAAATTAAAGCAAACTGTAATTTAATCTAACCAGATTTGGGATTTGAGTAGGTAAATGATAAAGGTACAAATAAACAAGTGAATGGATGGCTAATGGAAGGGAGTGAATATAATGATTAATCAAGGAATCAAAGCTGGATCAGAAGGTAATTGAAGATTTCACAGTGCAGATGAGAGAGAAAAGATGGTAGGATTAATGGAGTACAAATCCAACAGAATGGAACAATCATTGGAATTAAAAGAACTAGAGAGAATTAAATGAAATTTTTAGGGAGTCATGACAACCAGAAGAAATGGATTTTTATTATAAGGTTTTAGTGGATGATCTAAGTTCATCCCCTAAGTGACCTGAGTTATGGAGGAAGAAAATATAATTGCATGAGTGAAAGATTATAAACTGAGAAGCTAGGGTACTGGAGGTATTACCTAGGAGGCAGCATATATATTGGTTAGGGTGGCAGTGAGAAAGGAGTTCAACACTTGAAGGAATGAGGGAGAGTGACCCTGAGTATATTTAGTAAGGGGAGTTAATGAGTGATTTGTGACTAGCTGTGGTCTCTTGGTGCTGGACAGCTAACACTTCCCTGTATTTCATGAACATCTGGCACTTAAGCTTAGACTGCTTGGTATTCAAATTCAAGTCCCCAGAATATCATCCCCATGTTTGCCTCAAAGAAAAGGGAGAGCTAGATGAAACACTTTGTCTATTCAATGATATGCTAGGGAAATATGGATTGCATAATCCTTTTGCCTGTTATTTCTAGCTACCGACTCATCACATTGCAACTTTCAACATGGCAAAGGATCATTGGAAATGTGGAATATTAAGTGATTATTCAATTATATAAAATAGAAATAGGGGAAGTGCTACTAAAATGATCCTAAATATTAGTTGATAATCTGAAGACCATATGCATTTTTCAATAGTTGCACACCAAAAAAAAATACATATATATATATATATATAAAATTCTTTAGAAAGTAGTTGCAACTCAATCTTGGAAAAAAATGTGCCATTAGGGAAAGAAGTATTTAGTGTATTTCTACACTATATAAAAATCCTCTGAAAATGAATAAACATTACTAAAAAACAAAATTAAAATCTTAAAATATTTAATACTAGATATTAATATTAATAGATGTTTAAGGAAAAAGTGTATTCAAATTCTATAGATAGGTTGTAAAAACTTAAAATATCTGAAAACCGAATTGGAAAACATGCAAAAACTTTAATAAAAGTATATATTCCTTGAATTTACCACTGTCTTAGTTTCCTAGACTGCTTAAACAAATACTATGAAATGGTTCAGCATAAACAATGGGATTTTTTTTTTTTGCTATTATTTTGAGGCCTTGGGAATTTCCAAATCAAGGTGATACTTTCTTTCCAAAGACTGGCTGCCTATGAGCCTTGATTCCTCTGTCACATGGCAAAGCACATGGCAGCAAATCCTCATCTCTCCTTTCTCTTCTGGGTTTCATTGATACCAGCATCTTGCTTCCTGTGGTTTTTTTCTCTCTCTCTGCCTGAGATTCATTGTCTTATAAAGGACTCCAATAATAGGATTTATTAATCAGCCAAAGGGGTGCTAATGTGAAATACCAAAAATGGGTTGGTCTTTATAAAGGGTATTTATTTGGGGTAGAAGTCCACAGATAACAGGCCATAAAGCATTAAGATTTTTCTCACCAAAGTTCATTGCTACGTGTTGGAGCAAGAAAGCTGCTGACATTTCCAAGAGTTCTGGCTTCTTGTGTTCTTCTCTTCCTGGGGCTGCGTTTCTCTCCAGGCTTAGCTCTTCTGGTTCCTCCACAAGGTCAGCTGTAGACTCTCAGTCAAAGGGCTCACTTTTCTTCTTCTGGGGCCTTTTCTCCAACATCAAAACTGCTTCTCAAAAACTGTTTCAACTCTGTTCTTTGCCTTGCCTTTTATATTCGATTCCCCACCCACCAAGGGGTGGGGCTCAATGCCCTACTGATGTGGCCCAGTCAATGCCCTAATCATAACTTAATCATTCCCCAGATTAACAGATCAGTTTACAAGCACGATCCAATTATATTTTTGGAATTCATAATTACATCAAACTGCCCAACTCTAACAAGGATTAAATGCCATCCTGAGCCAAGCATTCACTGAAGTTATCTCATTAAAAGGTACTACTTTACAATGAGGTCACACCCACAAGGATGGATTGTGTTTAAGAACATGTTTTTCTGGGGATACATAGAGCATCAAATTACTATGCATTTTATGATGATGTGGTTATTTTCAAAGAAAATTTAAAAAAATTAGAAGTGGAAAAATTATAGAAGAAAAGTATTCATGGTAGTGAACTATATAATGTGATTTCTACTGGAAGTAATTCTAAATTCACAAATACAATTAAGAAACAGAAGGACATTTAATGAGAAAGAAAGATGTTTGCCATTAAGAGAAAAAAGCAAGAATAATATCAATAACATGATATTATTTTCAGAAAAATATATTCTTAAAACAAAAGCCTCCAAATGGTAAAATAAACTGCTAAGTAAGGTTGTAAAATCCCTAATCGTAGAATCCTAATCAGACAGTTTTTTATATGGTTAAGGGCAGAAATATTGATGACTCTTTCTCTATTTTTCTTGATGATATGACTCCTATCTTAAATATTGTTTTATATTTATTCATTAAAAGTGGTTATAGATATTTTTTTCAAAATATGAGTAATAATGGTAAGAGACTTTAGGGGCTCAGAATATTTTTAATAACTTATTTACCAAACATAACACAAAAATTGTGCTTAAAATATTTCTTACTATTTCCCAGTCTTTTATCTCCCTATTGCTCTATACTTCCCCACAATGATCTATCCTTTTTGAAAGTTGTCCTCAAACTTCCCAACACACCATATTAAACACATGTATTCTGAGAAAAAGTCACCCTCTTATATCTTTCATATATTACAATTTTCCTAGTTCCCAGCAATCTAACTTAAATGTCACCTCCACCAGAAATTTTATTATCATCACCAAATATCAACTCACCCTCTTCAAACCCCTATACTTGGATTCTATAGAGTACATAAAACAATGTCTCACCCTGTATTATGTTATAGCTATTTTTGTTTGTAGCTTATTTCTATTACTAACCTATAACATCTTACATTGATAGTACCTTAAATCCACTGAGTATTGCACATAGATCAGATAAAAGGTTTTTCTTATGTCAAGTACACTGCTGTCCAATTAACCAAGAATATATTTTTTTACTACTTCTCAAAATGTTTGCCTTGACATTGAGGCTAGTTATGTTTAGGAAAGTGCTAGACTTCGCTGTATTTGTTGTTTTTGTTTGTTTGCTTCTCCTTTCTTCATCTATGATGGCTTTTGCATTAATGTCCCTTTCCTAACCTTCAAAACACTGATGGATAATAATATTATGAATAAAGCCAACCATACAGATTCTCTTCCTACCTTAATGTACTGAAAACTTTACATAACCAAATTTTTTATCACTTTGAGTTTTTTTATTATTCAAGGAAGTCTAAATTTTTGTCTGTGTGCATAGTTTTAAAAATGTTTATTTTGTTTTTTTCAAACAAATCAATTTGATTGATACATATTAATAAAGCATAAGTCCATCAAAAGTTTACGACAAATGGTATTCAGTGTAATCACATATTTGTGTATTCATCACTTCAATCATTCTTAAAGCACTTTCATTATTCCAATAATAATGATAATCAAAAAACAAACAAAACCCATCACCTCTCAATCTTTCTATGCTTCTCCTGCCATACATAGATACTATTGTTTTTCCTTCTCTCTAGTATATTCATATTTTGTAAAAACTATCATATATGTAATATCACCCATATTAATATTTTGCATGAGATTTTACAATCCCATGTTCCATGTTACAGCCCAAGTTACATGTTACATGTCCCATGTTATAGTTTTACTTTTCCTTCTAGTAATATACATGACCTTAGAATTATCCATTCAAACTCTGCCAAACCCATATAATCCTCTCTGCTAGTTACAAAAACACCATGATATCCTTTCACCGTTTCTATTCATTTCCAAAGATTTAAAAAACAACTTTTTATTAATTCTGCACAGATTAACCCTCTTTTTGCATTCTCTATCCTCCTTTTATTTTCTGGAACCTATATTCTAATTATTGATTCCATGAGTTTACATAATATATTTAGCTCATCATAGTGTAATCATACAATATTTGTCCTTTTGGGTCTGGATTGCTTCACTCAAAATAATGTTCTCCAGGTTCACTCATGTTGTCATATTCTTCACAATTTCATTTCCTTTTACTGCTCGTGGGTTTACACCACAAATTTTTATCCATTCATCAGTTGATGGACACCTTAGTTATTTCCAACTTTTGCAATCATGAATAAAGTCACTATGAACGTGGATGTGCAGATGTTTGTTTATATATTTGCTCTCAGTTTTTCTGGGTATAATGCTAGTAATGGTATTGTTGGAACACTTGGAAAGATTATATTCAGCTTCCTTAGGAATTGCCAAACAGTCCTCCACTGGGACTGTACCATTGTACATTCCCACCAACAGTCAATAAGTGTTCCTATCTCTCCACATCCTCTCCAACATTTACCATTTTCTGGCTTTTTAATAGTGGGCAGTCTAATGGGTTTGAAATAATATCTTGTAGTTTTGATTTGCATTTCTCTAATTGCTAGTGATGTACACTTTTTTCATGTGTTACTTTGTCATTTGTATTTCTTCTTTGGACAATTGTCTTTTCAAGTCTTTCCCATTTTTAAAATTAGTTAGCTTCAATTTTATTGTTGAGCTGTTTGATCTCTTTGTATATCATGGATATTAAACCCTAATTGGATATGTGATTACCAATATTTTCTCCCATTCAGTCAGCTGCCCTTTTCAGCCTTTTGGCAAAAGCCTTTGAAGTGCAAAAATGTTTTTAATTTTGAGGAGGTCTCATTTATCTATTTTTTTTTCTTTTGTTGCTCATGCTTTCAGTGTAAGTTTTAAGAAACTACTGCCTGCCATAAATCTTGAAGTTGTTTTCCTACATTTTCTTCTAGGATTTTTATGGTTGTGGCTTTTATATTTAGTTCCTTGAAACATACTGAGTTAATTTTTGTATAAGGTCTGAGATAGGGGTCTTCTTTCTTTCTAGTGGATGTGGATATCTCTCAGCACTTTTTAAAAATATCGATTATTCTGGCCCAGCTGGGAGAGCTTGATTGCCTTGTCAAAAATCACTTGACTGTGCATATTAGGGTCTATTTATGAGTTCTCAATTGGTTCCATTGGTCAATGTGTCTGTCTTTATGCCAGTACCATGAGATTTTTTTGTTTTATCACTATAGCTAAATAATATGCTTTAAAGTTGGGAAGTGATTGTCCTCCAAGTTTGTTCTTTTTAAGAACTTTTTTGTTTCAGGTCTGCTTACCATTCCAAATAAATTTGATTATTGATTTTTCCATTTCTGCAAAAAAAAAAAAAAAGCTCTTGGGATTTTAAATCAGATTGCATTGAATCTGTAAATCAGTTTGGGTAGTATTGGCATCTTAATGATATTTAGTCTTCCAATTCATGAACATGGAATACCCAGCCATTTATTTAAATCTTCTTTATTTTCTTTTAACAATGTTTTGTAGTTTTCTGCTTACAGGTCCTTTATGTCCTTGGTTAACTTTATTTCTAAATATTTGATTATTTTAATTGGTATTGTGAGTAGAATGTTTCTTCTGATTTCCTCTTCAGATTGCACATTAGCAGTGTATAGCAATGCCATTGAATTTTGCTATTAATCTTGTATACTGCCAATTTGCTGAACTCTGCTATTAGTTCCAGAAGCTTTGTTTTGGTTTTTTAGGAGATACTAGATATAGAATCATATCATCAGCAAATAGTGAAAGCTTTACTTCTTTCTTTCCTATCTGGGTGCTTTTTATTTCTTTATCTAGCATAAATACTCTAGCTAGAACTTATAGCAAAATATTAACAATGATGACAGTGGGCTTCCTTGTCTTGTTCCTGATCTTAATGAGAAAACTTTTAATTTTTCACCATTGAGTACAATGCCAGCTGTATTTTTTTTTCCAAATATGTACTTTACCAAACAGAAAATATGTTTGGAGAGCTTTTTTTAATCAAAAAAATGTGCTGTATTTTATCATATGCCTTTTCTGCATCAATTGACAGGATCATGTGATGTTTCTTCTTCAATTTATCAATGTGGTTTATTATACTAATTGATTTTCTTGTATTGAACCACCCTTGCATACCAGGGATAACACCCACTTGATCATGGTGCATAATTCTTTTAATGTGGTTTTTTATACTGTTTGCAAGTATTGTGCAGAGGATTTTTACATCTATAGTCATTAGATATAATGGTATATAATTTTCTTTCTTTTTCTTCTTTTTGTTAGTATCTTTATCTGGTTTTGGTATTTGGGTGGTGTTTTCTTTGTAGATTGAGTTTGGCAGCATTCTTTCTTGTTCAATTTTTGTAAGCACTTCCAATTGGTATTAGATCATCTTTGATTGGTGCAATTCATCTGTGAAGCCCTGTGTTCCTGGGTTTTTCATCTTTGAGAGGTTTTAATTACTGTTTCAATCTTCTCACCAGTGATTCATTTGTTGAGGTCTCTTATTTCTCTTAGAGTCTTTGTCAATGTTTTCTGTGTTTCTAGGAATTTGTCTATCTCCTTTACATTGTCTAGTTTTATTGCATAGTATAGTTCTTGATATCCTCTAAAGATTTATCTTATTTCTCTGGTGTCAGTGGTAATGTGCTCCCTCTCTTTTCTGATTTTATTTGCATGTTCTTTCTTTTTTTCTCTGTCAGTCTATCTAAGTGTGTGTCAATTTTGTTGATCTTCTCAAAGAACCAAATTTTGGTTTTGTTGATTTTCTCTTGTTTTGTTCTCCTTTATTTAATTTATTGCTGCTCAGATCTTTAACATTTCTTTTCTTCAGTTTGGTTTGGGATTAAATTGCTGTTCTTTTCCTAGTTTCTCCATGTGTGATGTTAGATAATCAATTTTACCTCTATCTTCTCTTTTAATGTAGGCAATAAGGGCTATAAATTTCCCTCTCAGCACTGCCTTTGCAGTAACCTTAGATTCCTCATCCTTCTGAGAGTTGTGCAGAACTGTCTGGGTCTTATGATGCCCAAAGCATGTTCTTTGGATAGCTTTTGCCTCTTTCTCTGCCTGTTAGTCCAAATCCATCTTCCCACAATTTCTAAATAAAACTTTTGATTGACATGCTATGATAGGGGGCAATCCTAGCATGGCTTGCCAACATTCCTTAAGACCCCAAAATACATCTTGTACTCAGGAGCAGGTAAGTCAGTCTGGCAGGATAAAATGCAACTCACTAGTAGATAAAGGGTCTGATAATATATTCCTTCCCCTATTGTTTCAAGTATAAGCATACATTCACTGGAGACAGTCTAATTTTGGTGGGCATATTTTTTAACATCCAGCTTATACCCCAGTGGTATATCTGCGTGGCAGGGAGGGAATGGGTCCCTCTACTGCAGAAACCCATGAACACAAATGAGGGCTATTTTGCATCAAACACCTCTCTACAGTAGCCACAGATTATAACCAAATGCCTGTGGGGAATCGACATTCACTAGTGAAGCTGACATTACTCTATTTTTTCTCTATGTTAAAAAACAAAACAAAACATTTTTCCATCCAGTTTTGTGTGAGACAAGCTTCTGTTGGTTACCCTGACATCTGTATTGCAGTGGGTGGACACCTCTTTAGCTGTTTCTCCTCACTTTCTCTCAGTCTGGGTTGTAAAGCCCTTGGATATAAAAAAGCTCTTTAAACCAGATGAGTAACATGAGAAATAAAAATTATATCAATATTTTGATAATTCATGAAAATTAATATTTGATTTCTCTGTTGAGATGAAACTTCAATTTTAAAGTACCATATATGTTTCTCCAAATCCCAGGAATGCAGTAAGGTTGCAATTTACCTTATCCTCCTATCCCATCCTGTCTAATAGAGAGAATACTACAAGGCTAGTAACAGCTGCAGATTATTGTTTTAACAGCATATACTTTGTCACTTAGTAGGAGATAGCAAAGATAAATAAATACTTTAAATGTAAATAACTATTTTGGGAGACCAAGAGAACTTAGGATTTATAGTGTATCCCTTTGTTATCATCTCTAAATTAATAAAATAACTGACATTTTTTGATACTCAGCTAGGAATTCTCCTGTGCTTTAGATGTTTAAATCATTTAATACCATCAAAACTCTAGAAAGGAAGTACTTCTGATATCTTAGGACCATAAAACACAGGTCAAGCACTTTTGCTGTAATCCACACAAGGGAAGGGTAGTCAGGATTCAACTGCATTCTGTCCTTGCCATGGACTTCACTTAAGTTAAAGGAGTTAATATTCTTCATAGTCTTTTCTGAAAGCTTATAATTATGCCTCTGGCTCAAGGTGAAGAGTCTCTTTATTCTTCTCTATGGAGTACTATTATAAGAGCAATTAAAATTTATCATTTCCACTAAGCATTTTCATACAATTTTCTTCATGTAACAACAAAGCAATTTTCTGAATAATGAAACAAAGATGTAGTTCTTAGATTATACACATTTGACTATACACATTTGAATTCCAATGTTGAACAACTTATTAATATATGCAGTCTCATCAACCAGGCATTTCAATTAAAGTAGGTACCAGGTCTCTGATACTATCAATGATACCCCTTCCCTTCTCCTATCCAAGCTTTCTCAGTTGCATATTAGTTATATCTGGGCCAATGATTAGGTCAATCCTGGAAAATGTCCATAAAACTAAAGATGTAATAAGACAAAATTCAGCTTCTCAGAGAATTTAGAGTTGTGTAAATTTAATTCTACTAGATGTAAATAGAACAGAGAATAAAATGCAATGGACACTTGTATTATTATTTGATGAGACCCATTAGGCTTTTCCATATTATCTTTCCATGAGAAGGCAAATGAATTGTAAATGGAGGCAAGAGTTACTTTTGTTGGGCTGTGGTGCTTTAGACATTCAAGTTTAGCAATTAGAGAACCCTTTATACCTCCTTTGGAAAACTTATTTGCCATGCTCTACTTTTACTTAAATGAAGCAAATTCTGCAATCATTTGGAAATGATGTCAGCAAATTCAGCAAGTTGAGAAGATGTTCTCAGATATGCTGCCCTTCACAGATATTCTTTTTTCATCTCTCAGAAAACTGAAGAATTCCAAAAGGAAAGACAACTTTCAGATTCAAGAGAGAGGAGATTTTCTCATTTTACAGGTGAATTTAAATGTTGTGGTTCATATGAATGAAGAAATAATTGTAAACTTCTCCAGTCCTCATCCAACCTGATGACAAGGAAAATCTATTCTAAGCTAGGATGTAAGTGTCAAAACAAATTGGCATTCAAGGTCTTTCAGTGTCTAAACACCTGCCTGTTCATCATTTTTTTTATGTTTTAGGGTAACAATGCAGAGGTTAACTTTCAAGAGGGATAATATTCATTCCAAAGAAGATAATTATTTGGAAGACTTTGACTAAGGTCACAACTACCCAGTTATAATACACATATTGGAGTGAATATTAAAGATTTCTCTTTTGGAGATTGAAAGCAATAATGTATCTCCTTTGTTCATATAGATTTTATTACAATTTCACAGTCTATACTTAAACACACCAAAACAGATTTTAATATAATTTCAACAGACTGACCACTAAATTTCCAGTAAAATATGTATTTATGTATTTATTTTTATTAGAGCAATTGTAGGTTTATGGAAAATCATGGATAAAATACAAAGTTACCATATCTCACCCTATTATTAACATCTTGCCTTGGTGTGGTATATTTTATTATAACTGAAAAAGCACATTTTTATAGTTACAATATTAACCATAGCTTATAGTTTATCTTAGACCAACTTATTTTTGAATGGTTAAATATCTTTCAGGTATATTTAAAGATATTGAGACGGTTGTGGTTGAGTTCTATTGATAGCTCTCACCACATGGAGATAGTCCTTAAGTTTCTTACATCTTTAAGGCTTTTAAGACTGTTCTTTATATATGCTAAAAAGTTAGTTTAAAAATACAACTATTTATAAAACACTTATAAAATCTGAACTCCAATTAAATGCACAAGTATAAAGAGAACCTAGAAGAACCTATGGCATACACTAGGTATTTAATAAATGCTAGGAAACATTAGTATTTCTTAAATAAGTATTTTCATCATTTATAAGGTGTTGTAGATGGGCAATCCTTTAAATTAATCTGATACAAACTTCTCATTTGAATTGAAGGACCTGAGGATAAAAATTTAAAGCAGATTTTCTGATGTCACAAGATGAGAAAGAGGGGATAAATTATTTCAATACTAACTCATTTACACAATCCTGACTTAAATTTAACTTTTACTTTAGATCACTAACATTCATTTAAAATCTTTATGGCTAGCGAAAACCTTTGGAATCTTTGGAAAAGCAACCAATCTTGTGTATATTTGTAGAAAGGTCAAATATATTTCATAGATATGAAAGTCTAAAAAAATAATTAGTTTGGAATCATTCCAGCCACCTTCAACATAAAAATGTACCATCATAGGAGAAGATCAGGCACATTTTTTCCCTGAAATCAACACCAAGTGCAAATTTCCAAGAGGGAGAAAATGTGCAAAAAACAATCATTAGTAAATAAGAATAAAGGAAAGGATGCTGGAAGTCCTTGCTGATGCTGATACAATATGCCATCTTTAGTTTTGTTTGCTTTATCCTCTAACTGACCAACTGATTGATGTATTCACATCATTTCTGGCAGCAGCTGAACTTTCAGTATCTGGTAGTCATTGAAATTAGTATTCTAAGTGATATGCACAAGCCAGGCTTTTTTAGAGGTTTTTCTAGAGGTTGTTATGCCTCAAACTTTATTATGTACTGTTGATGCCAATTTAAGGCATCTATTTGATTTAAAAAAAAAAAATTTGACTACCATTGTAGAGCCTTCATTTTATAACCACACTCTGAGTATTAATAACACAAAAAGCTGTTCAATTGTTTTTTTTTAAGATTTATTTATTTATTTATTTATTTATTTATTTATTTATTTATCCCCCACTTGCTGCCCATGTTTTATTGTGCCCATTCGCTGCGTATTTCTTCCGTGTCTGCTTATCTCCCCCCTGCTGTGAGGTCCTGCTGCATCAGCCCACCATGCCCTGCACCAGCCTGCTCTCACAAGGAGGCCCCAGGAAGCAAACCGGAGGCCTCCTGCATGGTAAACGGGGGCTCTATCGATTGAGCCACACCCGCTTCCTGCTGTGAGATCTTGCTGCATCAGCCCACTCCGCTGCGCGGGCTGGCCGGCCTGTCCACACAAGGAGGCCCCGGGAAGCGAACCCGGGGCCTCCCATATGGTAAATGGGAGCTCTATCCATTGAGCCACACCCACTTCCCTGTTCAATTGTTGATCTTACACAGTCCCTCTTCTCAGACTTATTTCTAGAGATTACTAGAGACATTGGGCTGTATATTAAAAATTGTAAACAATCTAATTTTGCCTTGGAATTCTTTCTGCTTTACAGATGAATCTGAGAATTTACATCTAAATTCATGAAAAACCAATATAAAAGAAAGGGGTGAAAATGAATTAGAGTTTTCAGTACATACTGAAGAGGACAATTTTAAAGTTTTATTCTAGCTTTCACCAATCAGAAGAGTAGTCAGCTTTGTGGCAAAACCATTTTTTGAGCACTTCAGGATTAAAGAAGATGCTAGAGAATCTATTCTGTTTTATATCCAAGAATAATGAGAAGTTTATATATCCTGCAGCAATAAGCACCCCATACTTTCCTATTTGCAAACAATCTATTCTAGATTTTCTAAGAAGTTTGATTAACTAAGAAAAATATGACAAGCATGATTCTAATTGTTCCTTCTTATTTCAAAAGTTCTAATTTCCTTTAACAGAATATATTATTTCTTCTGTCTTTTCTACGAGAGGGAAATCTTCATCTTCTTTGAAATATCAATTTGTCACCATATATGTACCTAGTCATTAAAACCTCTTTCTTTCTATAGTGAAGATTTATTCTGTTAAGAATTCCTCCACTGACATCATGCAGAGGGGAGATAGGGTGAGTTTAATGATAGTGTGTAAGGAACAATTTGCTTTGCATGGTAATTATGTCTGCTTGTTTGAGGGAAATAATTAGTCTTTTCTCCTTCTAGTAAAAGTTTTGCTTTTATTTCCCATTTTTCACTATAAGTACATTTCTAATCATTCCTTCTAATTTATGTTTTTTTCTTCTTTCTCACTTTTATTTTTTTTTTCTTTGCAACCTTCTGTGGAAAAGTGATTATTATGCTCTCAGCTAATGAACCATTTTCTTTTCATTGTTTTCATTGAATGGCATTAGTAAATAATGAATCATTCTCCATTCATTATTACTATAGCTGCAATTTTCCTGTTGATTAAATTTAAACCCTATATATTTACATTTAAAACACTTTCTTACAAAACAAATTTTCTACATTATATGACTGAAGCACAATATTTAAATTTAAATTAACTTAGAAATAAAAAATTGAAAATTGCCATTTAGTATTACATAGTATGAATCAATGTCATAGATATAAAAATTTGCTATGAAATTAGGATTTTCTTTTTATATATTAACAATGTTGAAAATTACCTGAGTACCATATCATCAACAAAAGTAATGGTTAAGAAATCCTCCTCCAATACACCTTTTGTGTTCTAGAAAATGGTTTATTGAAAAGAACCTCCCTTTCTTATATAACTTAAGTAAGTCTTATGGATGATCACCTTGTTTTTCTATGACGAGATCTTCTAAATTTCCATTCTTCAATTCAGAAATGATTACCTGAATTGCTTGTTCCCATATATTGAGATCAAATTCTGTAGGAGCAAGATACAGGTTGGAAATTCCAGTATAAGTTGGTGTTGAGGTCTTGAGGTAAAAAAAAAATTTTGACCACTGGAACCTCAAGATCTTGCTATTAAAACCTCCAATCAATTGGATAAACCCACCACTTTTTGAGTGCAATCTACTTTATATAAATTCCATGGATTGTAGATGCTAATCCATCTACAAAACATCTCCACAATAACAACATGACAATTATCTAACCAAATAACTGGACATCATAACTTAATCAAGTTGACACATAAAATTAACAATTATAATTCATTCCTTCTCAACATGGCCTCCATACACATCTTATTAAATCATATTTAATTTCTAATAAAATATAACAAAGTTATAATATTAATTAACATAATACAACTCTCCTGAATACAACAGAAAATATACTAATTCTTTCTTAGAGGAGGATTCAAACCTTTGAGTGATATTCACTCTTGTCCTTGATATCCTAAAATTTAAAGTTGATACAACTTATATTATATGATAAAGGGATACAAGAGAGAAGAAAAACAGAATATACATAACAAAACAGGGAAGAAAATACTCATAAAATCACAGTCTTCATTTCTGCAACTGGTCACCTGGTCACAGTTGGTATTTGTAACTACATTCTTCCTCAACCTATTCCATAATTTCTTTGACTACAGTACCTCAGCTGATTGTGATTCTTTGCCTAGAAGGGTGACCACAAGCTTCATTTTTAAGGAGTCTCGGTCATTAGCATTTTGGGTGAATTAAGTTGTTGTGTATTTACAAAATTTCATTCCCTCCATATGAATTAATTTTATGATCATGTTTTCTGGGGTACTTAGCTCAAAGAAACTACAGTCTATCCTCTGGAGACCCAAAAAAGGTAAGTTCTCAGGAACATGGACTTTAGAGGGGTGAAGGGATCACTTCTTTCCCAAAAATATAGCTAGAGGACTGGTGGAGACAATCTGGAGAGCATCCCTTGAGCTCAGGACACCAGGAAAAGATGAGCCACTACCCAGAAGAGGGTGTAAAAGCAGCAGTGGGTGCCAATCTCCCCACTTACTAAACAAATAACAGTCTGTGGACTGCAGTGGATATAGTCTGAGGGTATTGCAGGGGTCCTCTTCCTTAAGAAAAGAGAGAAGATGTGACACTGCCTACAGAAATTTCAGATTTTGGCCAGTGAACTTGGTCTACTGCATTAGTGGGTGTATGAGTCAGCCAAAGGGGTGCTGATGCAAAGTACCAATATTAGATGTAGGTTGGGATAAGTCTCTTCTTTCTCCTGGGGTGTTTTTCTATCTGAGCTCAGCTGCTCAGGGCTCTAGTTTCAGCAGCTGCAAACTATCATGCAAACAGATTGTTTCTCTTCCTAGGGCTTCTGTCATGTCTAATGGACCCTTCTCGCTTTCCTCACATTTCTACTACTCTGTGTTCTCCTTTTCTGTGTATTTACTTCCCTGTGTGAGTCTGTTTTATATCCACTAAGGGGGTGGGGTCTCAACCCTGCATGCCCTAATGGTGTGGTCAAATGAAAGCCCTATTCATAATTTAATGAAGTGAAACCTTTGAACCTAATACAATCTAATATGCCCAGAGGAACAAACCAGTTTAAAACATAATCAAATATCTATTTTTGGAATTCATAAACAATATCAAACTGCTACAGTGGGGTAGCACATTTGAAGGGCAGATGGGGTAAAAGCATTGCTTGCACTGAGAGCCACCAGGGAGCTAAAGATAATTTGTCTTCTCAAACACTCTCCCTACTGCCCTTTGCTGCTTGCTGAGGAGACAGAGGGAAGGAGGGTGTGGCTGGCCATGGGTGGAAAACAGCTTCTGAGAAAATTTGATCATGAAGCAAGCCCTGCAGATACTGATTCTGCACCAAACACATACCTAAGGAGTTACTCTGAATGCACTCCCCACCAAGTACCTGGGGTCTAAGCTGAGAGGTCTGCCAAAAGAGCATCATCTGCTGACAGATTAGAAAAGTGCATGAAAAGGGAAACAGAAATAAATAAATAAAAGAAGAAAGCAGGTGCTTTACTGCATCCTCTCCAAAGCCTTTGGAAACTGGCCTGTACCCCATTATTGAGTCCGTGGGACTGGTTTGAGCAGTTAAACAAGGGCAATCCTTAATATTTAGAACAAGTTGATTCCTAAGTCAAAAAACAGCAGTAACATAGAGCTACTTAGTAAATTCCCAGGCAAGAAAGAGAAACTAAACATCAGAGTAAACTCAGCACCAGAATCAGATGCTTAGACATAAGCAAATATTACAATCTGTAATAAGTAAAAGGAGATATGACTCAGGCAAAGGAACAAATCAAAACTCCAGATTAGACATAGGAATTGAAACAGCTAATCAATGAGAGTCATAAAAATCTCCTAAATCAAATCATGGAGTTTAAGGAAAACTTGGCTAAAGAAATAAGAAACATTAGGAAGGCACTGCATGAGGACAAAGAAAAATTTAAAATCTTGAAGAGAAAAGGAGCAGAGCTTGTGGGAATGAAAGATACAATAAGTGAGATTAAAAATACAATATAGGTACAACAGCAGATTTGAAGTCATGGAAGAAAGAATCAGCAATGTAGGGGAAAGAACAACTGAAATTAAAGAAAGGAGAACAGAGAGAGAAATGAATGGGGGAAAAATTGTCTCAGGGAGTTGAATGATATCATGAAACACAACAACCTATATGTTGTGGAAATTCCAGAAGGAAATGAGAAGGGAAAAGGGACAGAAAGAATATTTGAGGAAATAATGGCTGAAAATTTCCCAACCCTCATGAAAGACATTAATATATGTTTCCAGGAGCACAGCATACTCCAATTACAATAAATACAAACAGACCAATATCAATATACATAAAATGCAAAATGCCAAATGCAAAAGATAAAGAATAAATTCTGAAAGCAGCAGGGGCAAAGTGAAACATCACATACAAGGGCTGTCCAATATGACAGTGCAAATTTTCTTCAGAAACCATGGAGTTGAGAAGCAGTGGTATGATATAATTAAGGTCATGAAAGAGAAAAACTGCCTGCCAAAAATATTTTATCTGGCTAAACTCTCCTTCAATTATGATCGTGAGTTTAAAAAGTTCACAGATAAACAGAAACTAAAAGAATATATAAACAAGGCTCCAGCTCTATAGGAAACACTAAAGGAGTTCTGAAGCAAAAAAGAGAAGAGAATAGAGAAAGCCTTAGAGGAGAGTTTGGAAGTGAAGATTTCAGAAAGGGTAACCAAAAAGGTAAAAAAAAATATGAAAATATGATATGTCCTATAAAAATCGAAGAATAGAATGGCTGAAGTAAGCAATGCCTTCATAGTAATAACACTGAATGCTAAAGGATTAAACAACCCAATCAAAAGACTTAGGCTGACAGAATGGATAAGAAAACATGAGACATCCATATGCTATCTTCAGGAGACTCACCTTAGACACAAGGATGCAAACAGACTGAAAGTAATTGCTTGGAAAAAGATATTTTATTAAAATAGTAACAAAAAGGGAGCATGGTATCAGACAAAATAGCCTTTAAATGCAAAAATTGAAAAGAGATGCAGAAGGCCATTATATATTAATAAAAGAGACAATCAACTAGGAAGGAGTAACAACCAAAAATATCTACACAGGAAATCAGAGTGCCCCAAAATTCATGAGGCAAACTCTGCCAAAACTGAAAGGAGAAATAGATATCTCCACAATAATAGCTGGACACTTCAACATGCCACTTATATCAATAGGTAGAACAACTTGAAAAAACATCAAAAAAGAAACAGAGAACTTGAACAATATGATAAACAAACTGGATCTGACAGACATATACAAAACATTGTGTTGTACCATAAATTAGCAGGTTACACATTCTTCTCAAATACTCATGGATCTTTTTCCAGGATAGTCCACATGTTGGGCCACAGCAAAGCTCTCAATAAATTTAAGAAAATTAAAGTTACTCAAAGCACCTTCTCTGATCATAATGGAATGAAGCTGGAAATCAATAATAGATGGGAAAATGGAAATTTTGTAAATATATGGATGCTAAACAACACACTCATAAGCAATCAGTAGATCAAAGAAGACATTGCAAGAGAATTAGTAGATATCTTGAGAAGAATGAAAATAAGAACACAGTTCATCAAAACTTATGGTATGTAGCAAAAGCAGTGCTGAGAGGGAAATTTATAGCCCAAATACCTATATTTAAAAGGAATAAAGAGCTAAAACTGAAGATCTAGCTGCATACCTGGAGGAATTAGAAAAAAATTGAGATAACTAATCCTAAACCAAGCTGAAGGAAAGAAATAGTAAATATCATGGCAGAAATAAATGACATTCAGAACAAAAAAACAATAGAATCAACAAAACCAAAAGTTGTTTATGTGAGATCAACTAAATCAACAAACCTTTAGCTAGACTGACAAAGAAAAAAAGGCAGAAATGAATAGGGCCACATTATGCATGACTCCACAGAAATAAAAAGTGTTATAAGAAGATATTATTTAAAACTGTATGCCAACAAATTAGACATCCTAAAGTAAAGGGACAAATTCCTAGAAAAGCACAGAACCTCCATTAACTCTATAAGGAATACAGGAATGCAAGAAACCAATCACAAGCAAAGTGATAGAATCATTCATCAAAAATATTCCAAAGAGGAAAAGTCCTGGGCCAGATGGTTTCAAAAGTGAATACGACCAAACTTTTAGAGAGAATTAATATCAATCCTGTTTAAACCCTTCCAAAATTTGAAAAGGAAGCAAAATTATCCAAAACATTTCATGAAGCCAATATGAAACCCTAATGCTCAACCCAGATAAAGACACTGCAAGAAAAGAAAATTACAGATCAATATTTCTCATGAACAAAGATGAAAAAAAAAAAAATCTCAACAAAATACTTGCAAATAGAATCCAGCAACATATAAAACCAGATATACATGATGATCAAGTGGGTTTTATTTCTGGAATGCAAAGGTTTTTTAACATAAGAAAATAAAATTTACATAATACACCACATTAACAAATCAAAGGGAAAAACATATGATAATCTTGATTGATGCATAAAAGGCATTTAAGAAAATTCAGCACCCTTTCTTGACAAAAACAATTCACAAGAATGGTATATAAAGAAAGTTCCTGAACATATTAAAGGGCATATAAGAAAATTCCACAGCCAAAATTGTACCCAATGGGGAGAAGTTGAAAACTATCCTTGCAAATTCAGGAAGATAACAAGGATGCTCTCTGTCACAACTGTTATTCAACATTGTGTTAGAAGTTCTGGGTAAAGCAATTAGGCAAGAATAAAAAATGAAACAAAAGTCATCCAAATTGGAAAGGAGAAAGTAAATCTCTTACTCTTCCAATATGAAAGGATTGTATAATTAGAAAATCCCAAAATATCTACAAAAACCTATTAGAGTTAATAAATGAGTTCAGCAAAGTGGCAGGAAAGAAAATCAACATGCAAAAATCAGTAGTGTTTCTACACACTATGAATGAGAAAGCTGAAGAGGAAATCAAAAAATAAATTCCATTTAAAATATCAAAAAAAGACTAAAATATCTAGGAATTAATTTAACCAGGAATGTAAAAGATCTGCATTTAGAAAACTACAAAATATTTCTAAAAGAAATTTTAAAAAAGACTTAAACAAATGGAAGGACATTCTATGTCTAAATGCACCAAAGACTTAAACATAATCCATGACCATAAGATGCTTAGAAGATAATGTAGGGGAACATATACAATACATTCTAGTAGGTGAAGGGGGGTCTCTTAAACCTCAAACCCAAAGCACAAGCATCAAACAAATAAAATAGATAAATGTGATCTCCTCAAAATTAAACATTTATTCTCCTCAAAGAACTTTGTGAAGAGGGTAAAAAGACAGCTTACTCAATGAGAGAAAATATTTGGAAATCACACATCCAACAAGGCTCTAGTATCCATGATGTATAAAGAGATCCTGTAACTCAGCAATGAAAAGGCAAATGATCCAATTAAAAAATGGGCTAAAGACTCAAATAAACACTTTTCTAAAGAAGAACTACAAATGGCAAAAAAAAAAAA